>JAJDMX020000506.1:0-22963 GCA_022345685.2 Nothomitra cinnamomea | reverse complement strand
TGTGTTGGATAGTTTTAAGGTGCTACTGAAATGCTAGGGTTGTAAGACCTGCCTCGGGTACCCGATAAAGATTAAAGCCTGCCAGCAGACCCCATACAGGTTCCAGATCATCAATAACTATTCTTAGGCATATTTAGGCGATGTGCAACCCATCCTGATAGAATGTGGGTGACTAACTTCTCGTAAGATTTATCTAGTGCGAAAAGTGGTTAAACTCTTGGTAGTGGTCAAGGTCCCGGTGACCGACGTTATCATAGTTATGCCAAGGCATGACTTATAACCTGAATTCTAAATAAGAAAACCTGAGTCACTTTATGACTTATACCTTTTCTACCTATATGTAATCATTGCGCAACTTATTATCTCTGACTAATTTGTCCCTTAGCTATTTTAGTTGATTAAGGATCTATTAACTTCTCTCTTAAGTTGCTACTAATTAGTTCTTAACTAGTGGCCTTTATAGTTTGTTAATTGTTCTTCATATTGCTTTTTTAGCATTGTAGTAGCTAGTTGAGTCTACTGATCAAGGCCTACCTAAGGTATTGTCTTATATTTTTCAGTTGCAATACACAGCATATAACGTGCAAATGTAGTAGTAAAGGCTCCAGGTACTATAAGGTAGACAATATTAGTACATACTACTTGAACTTGAATACTCTAAGTGATTTGATTTGTAAACAGGATTTTCTCATTACCAGGGACTAGAATCACTTCTTAGCTGAAATTTAACAAAGCAGTATGTGGTTATATCTTTCAATATCTTGAACGATAAAACTTAATTACTAAGTAACAAACTTCTAAATAATACATTGAATGAAAAAAAAGAAAAGTACTTTTTATTGCTTTCTATATACTCTTTATAGCAACTCTTCATCAAGTCACTAATTACTTGTCATTGGGTAATAGAATACTACATTATAGTTATGTCAGGATATGACTTATAACCTATATTTCAAATAGAGAGACCTAAGTCATATAGTAACTTATACTTATCTTACCTTTATACAATCACTGCATAACTCACTATTTTTAACTAACATATCCCTTAGCTATCTCAGTTAGTCAGGAATCTATTAACTTGTTTTCCTGCACTACTCTTAGTCAGTTTCTAGTTAAGAGCCTTTATAATTTATTGATCGCTTCTTATATAACTCTCTTGATGTTATAGTAACTAGTTGAGCCTGCTAGATAAGAACTGTCAGACTGGGGTATTGTCTCATGTTTTTCAGTTGCTGCTCTCTGTCCCACACTCCAACAAGTCTTCTTACTGCTTATATTTTGTAGCTGGCTCTTGTGGTCATATGCTATACTCAATAGAGATTTATTCATAATTTAATTTAATGATTCCTGTACTACTCTCTTGTTTGTAGCATCCTGCGGCTTAAGGCCTAAAATGTCTATGATAACAGACTTGGCAGCTTACATATTGCCACTTTAAGCATCATACCTTAATAAGTTCTATTACTGTTCATATTTGATAATTAACTCTCCTAGCTACATACTACGCTCAATTGAGCTTTGTTTATGATCTGACTCAATAATTCCTGTATCACTTTTGCATCCATGGCATTCTGTAGTTTAGGAACTAAGATATCCATAATAGTAAAGTATTAGAAATTATATTTAATGTAACTTCAAACCTGAAAGATTTATATTAAGTTAAACTATTAAATTATCTATTTTTCATACCAGTAGACTATTCACAAGATTAAGCAGCTTTAGGGTTTAAAATAGAGTTTGAAATAGCTTAAATAAATATTATAAATATCTAGAGCCTTATTAAGATAGTATTATAAATATAGAAGTAATGTCATTACTATTGAATTACATTGCAACTCTATATAATTAGAGATGGCATATATAGCTTAATAAAGACAAATTAAATATAAGAATGAACAACACTTACTAGAATTAAGTAAGAGCTAAAATGGAGTTTACTCAATTAGTGTTCTTAGTATTGAAAGTGTTCTCTATAGCAACTTAATAAATTATTTATATTCTAGTTAAGGTAACAACCTCAGCAAATCATATAACTGTTAAGTAATCAATTAACAAAATACTTTACAATCTATAAAACCCTGAATTGTTAAATGTGGAAAAAGAATTAAAGAAGCTGAAAAACACTTAGCAGCTAAAAGACATATTAGCTAAGTATAGTAGACAGCTTGAGTATAGATGAGAGTTATAAGTTATGCTAGGAAGAATATATACTAAGTAGTAAAAGTTACTTATTAACAAGTAACTAAGAGGTCAATAAAAAGGCAGCTATAAATACTATATTAGGTTTTCAGGAAAAGTGTTTTTCCTTTCCACTTTACTAAATATCTTGTTAATTTAGTAATTAAACTTTATACCAAGAATTATTGCTCAAGATATTATTTAATATAATTGCAGTAAAACCATTTTGCTATTTTATTATACAGAACTAATATAATTATTCTACAATTACTTTATAAACCTTTTGCTACATATTTAAATGCCTAAAACAAACTAGAAGACAAAAACTTATTAAAGTAAAAATAGCCCCAGTTGAATATTAAACTAGGTTAGAACTAGTAGATTAGAAATATTGTTTTTCTTACAAACTTTCAAATTTTTAACTTAAGTATTAATATTATTGCTAATATGCTAAAAGTAAAGAGAGTTCTTATAATAAGAAAATATATCTTTAATCACATTCATATAAGTAATATCATTGTCTATTACTATAATTCTTGATGTTGAAATATTTCTAATTTACATGACAATATATAGTATTCTAAGTTCAGCCTTATAGTTAATTTAAGTTTTACTAGTAAAAAAGATAAAATATAGTATTAATACTTATAGACTTCAGAATATCAAAAAGTGGAAGTTTCAAATAATTTGTTTTATATATATAATTAAGAAAAAGTACTTCTGAAAATTATTACTATATGTTAAGAAAGTTAAGATATATGTTATAAATATTTTAAGTTTTACCAAAATAATATCACAAACATAGAAGTAGTGATATTACTATTGGATTATATCATAACTTCATAGAATTAAGAATAGCACAAATAGCTTGATAAGGATGATAAATTGAATATAAGGATAGACAGCATTTACTAAAAACAAGTGAGTACTAAAGTAAGGTTTGCATAATTAATATTCTTAGTACTAAAAGTGTAATTCATAGTAACTCAATAAATTATTTATATTCTGGTCAAGGCAATAACTTTAACTAGTTATATGACTGCCAAGTTACTTAATTAGGAAATGATTAACTAATAGGAAACTTCATAATCTATAAAACTTTAGACTATTAAATATGGAAAGAGAACTAAGAGAGTCAAAAGACACTTGATAGCTAAAGGACATATTAGCTAGGTATAGTAGGCAGCTTAGGTATAGACAAGAAGTTATAAGTTATAATAACTTAGATTTTATTATTGAACTTAGCATAAATTATATTGTGAGTCACATTAACAAGTATATATACTAAGTAGTATAAGTTACTTGATAGTAAATAACTAAGAGATTAATAAAGAAGTAACTATAAATACTATGTTTAGATTTGAGGGAAAGTGTTTTTCCTTCCCTCTTTACTAAATATCTTATTAGTTTAGTAATTAAGCTTTATACTAAGAATTATTATATAAGATATCTTTCGATATAGTTGCAGCTAAACTATTTTACTGTCTTAATATATAGAACTAACATAACTATTCTATGATTACTCTACAAATATCTCACTATATACCTGAATATGTAAGATAACTAAGAAGGTAAAACTTTATTAGAGTTAAATTGTCACTATGTACAAAAAAAAGAAACTGAATTTATTCTTCAGAATTTAGCTTATATTTATATATATAGTTTGAAGACTGTAATTTATGAAGCATTGCTTTGATGGATAACTATTTATGTAGTTTTTTAGTCTTAAGCTATTAATTAAACTTATAGATATTATCTATTTTCCAGAGTTAATTAGAGTTCACAAAAGAAATAGCTAAAGCAATTTCTTTAGGAATTAATTTAGACTTGAACATAAATATAACTTAGTCTTGTACCTCTACTGAAAAATTTCAATGCTAAGCATGAAAAATAGGATTCTTGAGTAAATGATTATATGATGCATTAAGATTCTCAAACTTCTATTCACCATTAGCTTTACAAGTTACTTTGTATTGAAAAGGGCATTCTGTCTTTTGGCTTATAAATTCCTTCTTTCTATTCACTATATGGTTTCTTAATTTGCCTCTCTTTGCACATATAAGGGTACATATATTAACAATTTCGTTTTGATTTCACTAGCTTTAACTGACTGCTACAGCATAATCATGCTATTATCTATATGTATATAGATGTGCAAGTAATTCTTTGTGAGTAGAAAATACTCTTACTTCAGGTAGCAAAAGTTCAGTAAACATAATGCACTACTATTATATTATATTGCTAAGAGCTTTCATTGTAGACTTTGAGTTAGATGGGTAGTGTTCAAAACTTAATTGTAGGTGAAAATTTTTTTCTCCATACAGCTATTACCTTATGTAATTAGTTAAAAGTTTAGGCTTTGAACCTCATTTATTTGAGGCTTCTCTACATACATATGCATATGCATGCATGTTCAGAGTATCAATATGGTGATGGTGGGGTAACGGTGGTCATCCAAAAGTGGTAATCACTCAAAAATGCCTAGTGGATAAAAGAACACCTTGGATAAAATATCATAAATAGTATAGACTATTCAGAAAGTGGTACTATTTATGAATTGTGTAGTTAGGGAATGATATAAACAGTTTGCGAAGTCGGCCACTTTTACAAAAGGGCAGCCATTGTCATACTCCAAAATACTGGAGTCATATTATAGTTATTGCTATCATCACACTCTTAAATTTACTAGTACTATACTTCTCACTTAATGATTACTCTACTTAACTTGTAAAGACTTGAGCCTATGCACAGTTGAAATTCCCTCTATTTTATGGTGGCACAACAGAACAGTGCTATATTAACATCATACTAGCTGTTTCCAGCTTATATTGCAGTGCGAAGAGGGATTATGCGCTGACACAGGTTATGTATCAAAAAATCATAGTTATATTAAACTATGCCTGCAATTATGATACATGAGTTTACATTGCTATCCTTATTGGCCTCAATAGACTCAAAGAAGTCTTCAGACAGTTCTAGAGTCATTGAGTGCCTGCAGTTTTGCGTTGCACTGGTAGTTAGTGTTTTGCGTTGGCGGGTAGAAGGTACTTTAAATCGCCTCAAGTCCACGTTAACTTCTCCTACTATCTTCTCTTGATGAGGATCCACTTGTTTTCGCTTCCTGGATTCTGCTGCTTGCTTTCTCTTATTGTATTACTAGTAATTCTTGCTCTCGTTACTGTAAAATGGTTCAGTCGGCAAATGCTACTATAGATGCCTTGTCTATTTTTGCTTAAATTTTGTGCGAAGCTTTTAAATCTTGAGAATTACCTGTCGCAGCTAGTTGGTCTCACTTTTTAATGGATATCTGAAGATGTACTATGTTTTTTGGTGTAAGAAACTTTGTAGGAATATATGGAGGGGGTGGAGTCAATAGCTGAGATGGAAGTCGATGAAGGACCGTAGTCAAATTAAAAGGAATTAGGCCTGTAATACAAAACCCAGATTTAATGTTCTTGTTGATCATTGATTTAGGATGTGATTGGGCATATATAGCCATAAATTTGGACTTCAGGACTCAATACTCCCTACATTATAAGTAAGCTTGAACTTCTAGTGAAAACTAATGCTTGGTAGATGGAAAGACAGACACATCCATTGGCTGAGTATAATGTGATATATGAGCAAGTAAGTATAATACAATGATGTGGTGCTCAGAACAGTACTCTATAAACCCAGAAGTTAAGTGGCTGCTATGTCCATCTAAAATAATAAGTTGATACTTGCCTTTTGCTTTGTTTTAAGTATGTAGCTCAAAAATCCATCTCAACCAACTTATAGCTAGAAGATCATTAGTTCAGCTATTTGGACTAGTAACTGCAACACAATTTTCTGGTACTTTATGAGAATACCAAGTGCTTTACAGATATTGGCCTTTAAAGATCAGAAACAGTGGAAGCAATATTCCATCGGCACAGCCTGTTTCGATTGCTATAATGTTTTTGTCTTTAGAACTTGAGCTAACTTTGCCAGATGTATTTTGTCACTTATCCACAATGACATAAGATCTAAATGTAGTTCCAATCTGAAAACCTGTCTCGTCTATGTTGTAGATGTTGCTAATTTCAAATTTGTACTTATCCATGGTAGTTTTAAACACCTCGAATTATTTAAGTAGGTTTTCTTTAACTAGTGTAGGCATTCGCTCTAGATTGTTCTTGAGACTTGCCTATAAGCGTTTCTAAGAAAGAGTGTTGCTTGACAAAGCAGGTACTCCGGCTCTTGCTTAGGCATGGTGCAGAGAGGGTTTGCTGTCTTGGGTCGCTGTTGCATTTTTGCAGAAAGTATTCTCCAGCCTCTCTAAGCATGGGATGTCGAATTGGAAAACCCTGCTCATTACAGCACTGAATATAGGCAATTAGTGCCTCCTCTTCGCCTCGGTTTAACTTCTGTTGGTTGACATGGGTGTTACGGTGTGTAGTCGCTCCGTTTCGTCGCCTGGTAAGGGTACTACGGTGCACCCCAAACTCCCTTGCAGCAACACGAACTTTGGTAAATTCGCCCATTTCAAGGGCTTGGATAGCGTTGGCGATGTTCTCCTCTCGATCCATGATGCTTGGATTACGAGGTATGGGGTACTACGGTTTTTATGGGGCGGCACGCGGAAGGTTCTAGAATTGGCGCATAACCCTTCTTCGCACTGTACTCTAGTTATTGTAGCTTGAGTATCTTTAGAATATTTCTCGAACAGCTATTATATCCTTTCTTCTATGGTGTAGGGCTAATCCAGGCTTCTGAGATCGCAGGATTTCCTCCATGCCACTTGTGAAGATACTCTATTTGACACTGGCAATGCTGTCGTCATTACTTGAAGGTCTCCTGGGGCTTCTGTACACTAATTGCGTTTTCTTACTAGTACTTTAGTAGGTGTCTGATATATCTAGTTTGGGTGTGTCGTTAGGGGAAGGTTGGGTGTGACTTTAGTAAACGAAAGGGTGTGGCTCTAGTATTTTGAGGTGTGGCAATAACGACCCCCTTTCACAATAGACCCGAACACCCCCGCTACACAGCCTGGACCTGCAGAACACCGTTCCGCTTGACCTGCATCGCGCTGGCCACCATCATCCCTACGGCAGCTTTAATTATTAACATGATGGGAATGTCCGGGCTTTGGTGAGTGCAAAACCCACATCGTCTTAATAATTATGAACTTGCTAAATTACTGACTTGTACAAATGAAACAAAGAGGTCCAGTCTAGTTTTGCACCCCGTGAACACTTCCCTAGTATATGGTTTGTAAGGAACAGATCCAGTGAGCAAGACAGCTGCTCTTCCTTTCCGTTACCGGCGCCTAAACTTAAAATGAAACATTGCAGAGACAGCCTCCAGAGGGTATCAAACAGGTAAAGGAAAGAGATAGTATTGGATACATGAACAGACTTCCCCCTCTTCCCCCATTCGCCCTCCCCTTCCCGCTCACCTCCGATAATCCTCTAGACTAGGTCACAGCCTCTGGTGGGACTGGGGTCAACAGCCGCACATGCTTGCGGCGGGGTCGCCTACATCGAACCAGCCAAGCAAGCAGGATATCCTTAAGTCAGTCATCCATATAACCCCGCGCCCAGAAGAAAGACGTCAGAAACCCCTATTCAAACCGCGTCTTTCGAGCAAAATGATAGTGGAGATTAGAGGCGGAGGAAAGGAAAATACCAGTCGTGTTCTACCCTCCATGCATCCTCGTCTTGGGGTCCATTTCCACGAGGTCGCAGTCTCGGTGGCCCCATTTTTCGGCGAAGACGCGCCAACCATGGTCGATCGTCATTTGGAGGGCGGCTTCGAAGCCCTGTCGTTTAAAACGAGCGGTTCTAGCTGTCAGCCGGGTGACCCCGAGTGAGCAGAAACAAAAAGACAAAGACAAACCTCCGGATCCCGATAAAACGGCCCCCTTGCCCCCCACTATGCCTCGCCTGTTAAGTATTCCTCCCCATCTCATTGTCATTCTTATCAACCTGCATCTGATCCAACTGATGCACCAGCTCAATCCACATCTGGCTCCCCCTCTCATCCTCTTCCACAGTCTCACTCCCCCCTCTCCATGGCCCTTTCCTCCAGTACAACGCCTCGAGATCCTCAATCGACGCCGCAAGGTCATACATCGCCCCCGCCCCCGTATCCGCTTGTCTCATCTCTGCCATCCGTAACCGCGCGTGCAGTCCATCATTTAATTCGGGATCATGGTGTCCCATCACCCGATTTTCATGTACGCCTCGACGTTCACTAGTGCTAGTCTGTCGTACGCAAAGAATCGGACTCCCCGCCCTTTCCACCCCTCTGTGAATGCGGGGTCTGTCGAGTTCCTCAGTGCGGGCACGGCGCGGGTGTACAGGTTTATGAAGGGCGAACAGTTTTCGTAGGAGAGTGCGACGATGTCCATGTGACTCCAGAAGTAGGTCGTCTAGTTCTGTGCGACTGCGTGGCCGAGGAAGAAATTTTGAAGTTGTGCGGGAGTGAGGAGGGTCGGGGTGGTGATAGCATTGGCGCCGTAGATCTGGGTGAGCCGGTGGTAGTCGAGGTAGAATGGGTTTTGGAGGGTTAGGAGACCCAGTTGGTTACTGTTTATGACGCTGGTGTTTTCGACGACGTAGATGTCTGATGCCGGCCACCCGGCTGTGATGTAGGATACCATGACTTGTTGAAGCAGCCGCCAGTTCCGCGTGAAGCCGATGAGGAGCGGGGTGTGTTCGGGAATGTGTTCCTTGGGCGGCAGGTTCCATGAGGGTATAGGTGGTAAATCTGCTGGTGATTTGGCGCGGGCGCCGAGAGGGAAGTTGTCTACGATGGGCGGGTGCGCCGTGGTGTTTAGAGGAGGCTTGTAGATGGGTTTGGAGCTGTGGAAGTGGGTGGGATTTGCGGTGTTGCCAGCGGGGAGGGTCCGGGTCAGCATTCTGTGTAGGGAGACGGTTTTGGTAAGGAAGTAGACGATTAGGAGAGTTGTGGGGAGGGCGAGGAGGGTGAAAATTCGTTGGAAGCGTGGTAACATGACGGTTGGGCGATTGTGCAGTTGTCGGTCGTGCTGCTGAGGCGGGGAGAGGTGAATTGGTGTGTATGCATGCGACGTGACTGCTGAAAGGCGACAAAGGAACAAGGAGGGATGGTATTTGGATCGTTCCCTAGTGTGCTCTCGACGAAAAGGATGGGAAAGCTAGTCGTTGGTGAAGTTTGTTCGATAGTTGGAGAGGCTCGGCATAGTTGCAAAAGGGACCCTCCAACAGTCTATCTGGCTGAAATACTCGGAACCTGCTCTGCCTACATCTCACGAAGGGCACATAACCAACTAAGCCCATTGGGGCTATGTCGCACTCGACTGGCTCCCTCCCTGGCCGTGGTAGGATTCCGGGGTGTGACAAGCCTTCAAACGATAGGGCTATGATTATTCCAACGGAGGGCCCGTCAGCCTGCCCTTAGTTATTCCGAGTCTTCGTCGCAAAGGATTTTGCATATGTAATTTAAATTCGGTGGGGACTGTACGTGAAGGATCTCGCCCCTGACCGAACAGATACGGCGTTCTCCACCTGAACACTGGTAAAGCAAAGACGGTCGCCAAAGTTGGTTTCAATGCCATGTGGTATTCGGAAGAGAGGCACAGCAACCCGTTGCTAAGAAACCTAGACTTCGGCTACTGGTAGAAGACCGGCAGTTAGAAGAAAAACCCATGGATCACTTTGCACTTTCGGCTTGTGCTTACCCACTCGGCTCCTATTTTTGAAGAATTTGCGGGGTGGTTTTATTATTCGTCATGCGATTCGAAACGGGTCCTGGCTGCGCTGCTACCTTCCCGTTTCGGTTAAAGTAGGGTCCCTTTCGGATATTGATGAACACGTAAGTACCACTGTAATGGAAGTGAATTAATTATTTCGGGACGGTTTTCTATTTTGTTGAGTTCCTTTAATGGATTTCAGAAGGTTGCCAAGTAATATGTGTCGTGGCCATACTGGAGTAAATCTGCTGGAGCCAATATGCGCAGTTAAGTCTGATGCCGCGCATGCATAAACTGACTTGGGCTGTTGGCGTGTTCGGGAGATGCCGTTGCGGATTTCCGGCACGACCGTTCCCCTCAATCGGCCTACGAGGTAGGACAGGTCAGGTTGGCATTCATGAAGCTAGTCGGCCGTCTAGGCTTTAGCACATCTATTAGTTATTTTGTATCTTCGGAACTGCACCCACTGCCTCATCCTCGATATTGACGACAGCTGAATGCCGTAGGTCCATCTCAAATATAACTACGACGTAGAACGTTCTACGTTCATCGACAAAGAGTTCACCAGCGCTCACAAACCCCTCGGCATATCCTGACACACTCCCGCAAACGATCCACCGAATCACAGGCTTCACCGTCCGCCTTCGTTAACACAGCCCACTAGCTTCGTTAGCTTTCCCAAGACCTGCCTGTACAAGCTCTCACGGGGTTTCTCGAGGCCGCCTAGCAAGGCTTCTTCAGATGATTGCCACGTCATCCCTCTCGACGGGATAAGACCCCAGTCCCGGCGGGAGTGCGTGCTTTTCAAATTCGCTTCGGGGGCTAGGTTTCGATCATGAAACTTTACCAGCGATTACAAGGTGGGCGCGTCACGGATGGGATTGGAATTCGGCTGCATATGGTTGAGCTATCTTCAGGCTACACGTGATTGAGCTGCTTCGAATACGGAGGGCTATAGGCTTCAGGGCTGAAACCCGCGAATGAACAGTTCACCACCTTCGAGCCAGTGCAGGGAGTCCTTTCTGTTTCAGAGCTATCGTTCGAAATAAGACGAAAGAGACTGAGGCGGAAGGAAAGCGTGGGCCAAAATGATCCTCGGAAACGGGTTAACTGAGATGGTCAGACTAAAATCTCCGTCCCTATCAGTGTCCAGTCATAACCCCTCCTTCTCACTACCTCTGAAGACGATACCGAAGAACCAGACTCAATTTCCTTCCCATACGCAAGAATGGCATCAATGACTACGACGAATTCGCGTTGTACGATCGCGGCGCAATCTCAGCTTCACAAACCCTCGCCCGTACCTCTACTTAGTCTCCTAGAACAAGCGGTCGCAACAGCCCCTCTTCATACAGACTGACCAGGTAAATAGGCGGCGGGTAAGGCACTCTGCGGACTGGCTATTACCCCATATACACAGCAAAGACTCAAATGTTTGGGACAAGAACTTCGATACATGTCCCCGTAACCTTTGCTGTTCTCCCCATTACCCTCCAACCGCTCCTCCGTACGTCAGTCCATTCCCACCCACACCCAGATAGCAGAACCTACAGCGGCCATACCTGACCCTTAATTCACTCACGGCGGTAACAACGCCCCGCAACACTTGAGGTCGTGAGGGGGACTTAGGGGTGAACCACCGGAATGAGCGATAGGTTTGGAGGAGGGTGCCTGGCTTAAGGCCGCGGGGACAGAGGCACCTCGGACGGCCGTCACGCCCCGCGGAGTCGCGATGGTCTAGTCGCTGAAACTAGCTTAGGGAATGTGTTCGCGAGTCTCGGTGGCACACCCAGGGTGGCAGTCTGTTCGGCTATCTCTCCGAGGGGGTCCGCGGTAGTTGAGGATGCGGACGTGATGGCCACGGGCGAAGGGTTTTAACTGACCCGTCCTGCGATGCAGTTTATACTGGAGAATGAGCGAGGCCGGCTGTGGAAAGAGTAGGCTGGTTGTCTGCTGAGTCGATCTGGGGCCGTGGGTGGGGTGTCTAGCGGAGGGTTCGTGCTACTCGCGTTTGACGGCTGAATCCCGTGTGAGGTAGCCGATCCCCATTTTAGCTGTTGTTTGTCCGCTTTTATTGAGCAGCCAAACGCGCGGTCACGATGCTTCCCGCTTGAGCGAAAGAAAATAGGATATTGCGATGCAGAGCTTAAAATCTAGCAGCGGTACTTACCGCGGCTCACAGCAAGCAGGTAGGCATCAGCGTCAACCCGCTCGGAGTTGACAAATAGGCCTAGTAAACTAGGATTCCTTAGATACCAATTTGAATATCCAGGTGCGCTTTCGCTATTGAATGACTCCTGTGTAGCTAGGCAGACTATTGCAGCTATTGGTATCGAGGCAACCGTAGGGGTACCTACCTATCTAGACCGCGTGGATGATTTTCGAAAGGGAAATGAGGCTTTCCCCGGTCTGTGTGATTCATCGTGTCTCCGCAACATTGTACTCGGTTTGGATTGTAGACTTTCTGGTCACTAAGAGATAGAAGGGTCTTAAGGTGGGGAGGTGGTCACGTTTGATTGGCTGCGGAGTTACCCATCTACAACCAGTTACAGTAGCATTCTATATGGTCGAGGAAAGCACTAAACTCTTAAGGGAACGACTCGTGAAACGCGCTACTATAGCACGAGGGCTGGTTATACTAGAGTAGCATTCGGCGGACCACCTTCGCCCTGTTGTTGAGGTTGTGTCAGACTCTCCTGAGCTGGTCGCACGACAATACCGGCCAACGAATACCATCGAATTTGACAGCTCATATCCTACACACGCAACTATACCCTCCCCGGGAAAGGCTTGCATGCTTGCCTCCACCAGTTCGATTAGAGGCACATTCGGTGTTCCGGAACGATGGAAAGTAGCACGAAAACCTGGCTCTGCATCTCCTGCGTCTCCGCGGGGTGCGCTGGCGGTGTGTTGGCCGATGTGTACCAAGAGGCCGTCTAGTGCTCTGTGCGGTTTCGTGTAAAGCCAGAGATATTCAAAATTAATCTCGTTGGGCTGCCATCTTGGTGCCCAATCGAGGCCAATTTGTAAGGCTGCCTAGCTTGTGTGATAAAAAAGACCGGTGATTCGTCGAAGCGAAGAAAGTGAGGCAGCAAGACATCCCGGCCATCACACAAAAACGGATCGCACGAGTCGAAAACTCCACTTCAGCCTTGCGCAGCTGAAACCAGAACTGATTGGCACAGAGTCATAGTTTAGCCCTAACATCAAATGCGTCGAGAATCATATAAACACATTGCAAATTGACAGCGAAGAAAGTCTATCTCGACATCTCCGATATAGCTATGGCACAAACTACATTTCGCCCCAAGATCAACTCACACGTGTCTGAAGCACCACACCATTGACGTGGGGTTATGTGGTTGGGCAAGCGTCGCTCTCCCACAGAAATCTTCAACAGATGTCCTGCAATTCAAATAAGTTGCGCACTCGCACTCGCAGCCAGCCCGAAACAGAATCTCGTACCCCAACAGCCTCCCGCTTATACTAAGAGCCTTGCAGCCTCGTCGCCCTTACCGATAACCCCTCAGCTCTATTAGGCCTTTTCCAGCATCTCCACCAAAATTTGTATCGTGAGCCTGGACTTCCCACGCAAAAAAAAGAAAGAAAATTTATAATGGCCGCTCCAATAACAGAATATTTAGCCCATTTTAAAGAGCAACAGGAAAAAGTCGTAGAACTAGTTCAGGTGCGTTGCACATACCGAACCCAACGTTCCTTCTTTTCCTCCCTCACATCTAGCTAATGGATCAAATCTACTCTGCAAATAGTACCTCTACTCAGAAAATGTTCGTCTCACGGATTGCCTTGAGGCGAAAGAGTTGGACCACAAATCGAGTAACGCGGCTGCACGTAAAGCCCAGCGTGAACTAGAGATTATGACCAAGAAGTTCGAAGAACTCCAAAGACAAATTGTAACTTCCTCACTCTCTCGCGTCTCTAGCATCTCTGACGCAATACTACCGACCAAGCAGAGACGAAACAGCTACAACATAACTAGCCCCACAACAACGAATGCAACTGTCGCAAGTACAAACACTATTACAGCCACAACCAGCCAACCCGCATCAAATCCCAACCCCACCCCCACCAGCAACGGCACAAATACTACAAACAACGCAACCAGCAATAACAAATCTACCGACTCCAGCGTAATCACTACCCCAGAATCTACCCCAGAATCTACCCCGGGCCTCTCCCCCACCGCCAACGGGACAACTACCACCAATAATGCAAGCACAACTCTAATAAACCAGCCTGACCAAATGGCCATCGCCCGCTTGAAATTACTCAACCCCCGCGCCTGCAATGAGTTCTACCTTACCGACTCCTGCACCCGCCCCTCCTGTGGCTACAGTCACGACCATGGTTTGACTCCCGAGGAAGTCGACGCCCTCAGATTCCTTGCGAGGCTGAATCGATGTAATTTCGGATCAGCTTGCGTTAATGAGCGATGTTATCGCGGACACACATGCCAGAGTGTCCGAGAAGGGCGGTGTATGCGTGCAAAATGCCCTTTTAGTGAGGACGAGCACCCTGGCGTAGGAGGGGCGCAGGGGAAGGCGTGACATGGAAAAGGAGTCACAATAAGGCTTGGGATATATTTTGGTTGAAATTGTGTGCGAGTGCATTTTACCCTACTTATTTATTCTAGAGTTTCCGGCAACTACGCCCAACGAGTTTTGAATACTATTACAGTGCGATGGTTTTTATTCTCATGAATTTTTTAGGCTTAGGATATCATAAAGAGGACGTGGTGACTAAGAAGGCTAGAGTTAGGCAGTTAGTATGACTGAGAATTTTAACGTCTGTTCACCTACGAGGCCTTTGAGTCGGATTTAGGGGTTGTTGGATTCCCAATGTGATTCTTTCACAGAGGTCACTATTGGGGGTATGATAGGCACTTAAGCTGCCCCCAATTTGTTCTGCTCGTGGGTGCGAACGGTGCGCTCCCTAGTAGCTTGGCTTGGCTCTCTCCCCCGAATTACCGGCTATCCGGGTGCCACGTTCGAACCCGGTAACCGGGAGCGGGCTCCAGTGCGAGGGGCGGGTCGGGCCGAGCGATGATGTGGGACGACCCGATCGCGCGCTAGCAACTCGCAAGTTGTGCAGCCAACAGATCAAGCTGAACGGACCAAAGGGTGGACCAAGGGGCCCTGGCCAGGTTGGTCTAGCAAATCGCAGCCTTCCGGTCAATCAACCTGCGACTCATCTAGGCCGATATAGTGTGTCTAGGCCGGCGTTCTATCCTGGTAGTTACACTAGTTATGCCAGAACAGGACCTCATACAGCATCCACCCATAGACGTTTCGGTGGCCTAAGTCTAGCTATCTGTGTTACACCCCGTTCACCAACCGTCCCTGCTCATGGAGCGGGTACGATTTCGTGAACGGGGTTCCCCCCATGGTGTGGCACCCGCTCCATGAAGATTTAGGTCTTCTCCTCTCCAACAAATTCCGTCCAATCTTCACATGACTGCTAAAGATTCTATGCAAACTCCACTGTGTTAGTAGGTATTTTTTTGGAATAAGCAATTGTACCACAATCGTGGGTGGCTGTGCATACTACACTACGCACCAGGCACTATTACGCTCAAATACTAAAGCTATAAGGAAGAAGGGAGCTGTTCTCGATTGATGGGATTTAATATGACCGAGAGACCGAAACTAGTATCCTAATACTAGTTATGTAAAGGGTGCATGGGACATGCGTGTCCTGTATGGTTTCTATAAGGCAATGTGAGCTTTTGGTGGGTAGGGTGGCCCCAGTCACCGAGCAGGTGCTGTTATAGGCTATAGTAAATCGCTGGGAAAGGCACGGTTGGCACAAGTAGGGAATGGGCGTCGCGCAGGTACAATGCGCGGGTATCTAGAGAATGACTTATCGAAATTAATTCTTCTAGCTAATGAGTGGATAGGCGCCTCCTTTATGGAGAGTGAATTGGGCACCTCATGGCATGTCCGTTGTGCCTAAGACCAGGCGTTAACTCATTAAGACGGATGCCTAATAAGTGACTATGCTACGAGTCATAAATGACTCGAATAATGACTATCCCAACTAAACTTTAGGCGCCAGCGCCATCTAGACTCTGGCGCTCGGGTATATTCCAACAGGTGCCGCATAGTAAGGTATAGTACAGGCAATGGCTGTGGGCCATTATGGGTAGTAGGCCAGTTTTGTTTCTTCACACTTACCTATGCCTAAACTGCTTTTCATTAAATAACCTTGGCACCTATTTAGAACCTTCGCATCTTCCGGAGTAATCTAATAGTACAGCCATGGTGTCTGGTGTCCTGGTGTCCGGTGTTCTGGGAACTGTTTCCCGATGCGATGCATTGTTTGTTGTTGTGTTTTTATAGTAACGGCTGCTGCCCAATTTCGGATTTGGGTATTTTGCTATCCGGTCGGATGTGTGTGTATCCAGTGATCTGGTTGGTGTAGTAATTTCGCTTATGATGTGGAGTCGGTTGAAAATCTCACTGGTTGTTGTGGTTACACCTTTAATTTTAGTTGTTAGGTTTAAGAGATGTATGGATAGGTTTATTTGTTTTGTAATTACATGCGTTGGCAACAAACATTGGTATTTGTTAGTCATGTATAAATAGCATTGACTGTACTGCATATTTCTGAAATCAACTATACCATTTCAACTTTTTTAATGTAATTATCTTTCTTACAGTTCCATTTGTTTTACAGGTTATTTTCCTCATCATCACACTTACCACCGTTCTTACTATTGTCGTTATTATTAACGGTATGTATAGTTGTTAACTTCTGTCATATGTTTTGTTATTGACTTCTTATATATATAAATATTCACTATACTATACAGTTATAATAGTAGTTATTCCTACTATTGGTTTTCATATGTACTTTATAAATTCGTGAATCATGTTAAGGATGTTCTGGGTGATTATAGACATTATGAGGCAACATTAGTGAAATCTACCAGAGATAAAGGGTCATATTGCATATTTCCTAGTACAGATAATTCTTGCTTTTTGTTGCCTGCCACTGAACTTGATGATTTGGACCGTCGTAATGACAATACTGTACTGGCTACTAGTACAAGAGTGAGGTTTGAGGCTGTTGGCAGTCGGAAGTTTTCTATTTGAGTTATTGCTTTTTGCTATTCATGTATAATGTAGCTCTTTAAAGATAATAGTGATGAGAATACTGTTTGCCTTGACAAGGCTCAGTCTGGTGGCAAAGGTTTTGATGTTCTTGGAGGTACTCATTGTGTTGATATGGATATTTTATTGGGGGATTCTGGGATTTTGAATACAATTCCTGGGCAAAGTTCTATTTTTTATCTAGTATCTGTTAAGGCTAGAGGAAAGATTTATTTGGATTGTACATTTCATGAAAAGTTTTATGTTGATGGATTGGAAGTTTAACCTTTTAATTGTTGAGTTGTTTCTAAACAGAAATTACAGTTTTATTCTTATGTGGGTCTTGTCAAGTCTAGTCTCAATGAAAAGCGTTATGATTTCTATATTGCTGTTATTGTTCATGTTTCATCTTATACATGCGAACAGGTGACATGGCTCCCCAATGTAGATAGTATGAATCTTTCTGGTAAGGGCGAGGATTCTAAGGAGAATCAACCTAAGCACCTAGATTCAGAGGCGTCTATAGTTAAGCTTATTGCTTCTAAACCCGAAATTTCTGTTGTTAAGATTAGATTTATCTCTTCACATTTTCATTGGAGAGACTCTTGAAGATTAATTAAATTCATCGTCTCTATCTATATTCACTATAAGATTGTGCAACAAGCTTTGTGTAGTGCTTGATATTCTTGAAGAATTCGTTAAAGCAAATAAAGGTTTTGTGACATTAAGGAAAATGCAATTTCCATTCAGCCAACTAACGTCCACACTATTATACTCTCTCAGGTCTTGATTAAACAAGATGATGCACGGTTTTCCCCATTCTAAGACATGTACCTTTTTGAGGTATTTGTTTGTCACGGTAAATTCAAGTTGACCGCCTAGTATGCATTTGTAGAATTTGTTCATGTCCTTGTCGTCCAAGGGCACATCGTCAAGAATAAAGTATATTTTGATGGTATCAAGTTGCTGGGCATACCAACAACTAGTCATAATTGAGTGGAGGTTAAGAGATTATGCTTAAATGGTTCTCTAGGGTCTTGTTTCACTTTACACTACTAGTATCATAGTCGTCCATCTAACATATATAATTTGATTAGTTTTAAAGACTCTATTTTGATTATGAAATACGAGAGTATGGAGGGTGAAGCCCCCTGTCTACCTTATTGCTCAAACCATATAAGGCTATTGATCAAATGACATGCCCGGCCCACAAAGCTATTAGGTGGCCAAAGGCCACCTCCCTGCAGATCGGGGTATCATTAGTCATGTCAAGTGTTCTGTGAAGTATGCAAGCACTTATTAAAAGATCTGTCCAAGTATTTTTTTTTCCAATCTAGCAGTTCCTCTAGTATGTTCCATATACTGTCTAATACAGATTGTTTGTATTTCAGTGCTGTGGGAGTGAAGGTGTCATTTATGTATGACTTGACGTTGTTGTAACTGAGTATTAGCTCATGCGATGCAGTTACTTTCATTAATGTCAAGAATTCTGATCTGTCTTTTATTTTGATCACGTCTGCCTAGAAGTCGTTCTTCATTTCCTTTCATACTGCTTTTGGCATTGCCATATCTTCACTGATGTAGATTGATTTGTTTTTTTTTTTTGTGAAGATATTTCTACATGGCCAATCATTTTCACATTTATCTAATATTTAGGTAGTAACAACCAATGTCAAAGTGGCATAGGTTTTTGATATTTCATTTTCAGACCCTCTCCCCTAAGATGTGGTAATATGGCATACTATCTTTGTGCTTCTCTTATACAGTATAGTATTCTCTGAAACCTAGTTGATCGATTCCTTTTATGAAATCTTCTTTTAGTAAGTCGCACTTCAGGTACGTCAGAAACACTGATTTCACTGCAAGTCTGAATCGGTTTGGTCTACTCATCGCATTGGTGGTGTCGATGAATTTCACCTAGTTTTCAGAGTTGAACTTGTTGATTTTGCAGTTAACAACTATTGGAGTAAATGTTTTTTCTAGTATAAACATTGATATTCTTGGGACAATTTGGGCATCATGAATGATAAAAGAGTTTAGTAGAGAAGAATCTGGTATAATAAAGTTACTGATTTAAGTTGAAAATGGCAATGACTTATTGAAGATTTGTATGAGAAGTATGTATTAGAGACCATCATCGGTCATAATGTAAGGATTAGTTATATTAAAGAATAATGTCAAAATAATGGGTGAGGACACTACTTTCCCATAGACATTATGGCTTAAATAATTTAACTTGATAGTACTTGCAAGATTTTGTTGTTGTGAGATCACAGGTAGTAGAAGTAAGTGAAATATTTATTCAGCTTAATAAATTTAATCAAGAGAACTAATATACTAAAATTATTTATTAATACTTTGTACAAAGGCGCTAGCCAAAAGTTTCCAGATATCTTATGTAAGTGAGTTTAGTGGCAAAATTCAAACTAGGTGACCATGTCAACTACATATTGCAACCATAAGCAATAAAACAAGTAATAAAATAAAGGGCATTCTAAACCACAATCTTGCAACCTATGCTTAAGCACTAGTACTTCTTGAAAGGGATAGTACAATAAAGCAAATTATTGAAATTACTGGTATGTCACAAAGTACAATTTACGACCTTAAGAAAAAGGTATATCAATGAGAATATAATTCTGCAATATTTTACATAATAAAATCAGAATATGTTAAAAATATGTTATGATCTGAACATCCCAAGAAGGCAATAGAGGAAAAAAAACAAAAGCTTCTAAATTAGGTATACAAGACTCATAGACTAAGAAAAAAGTATAAAAGAACTTAGAAAATTAATTGAGATATTTGCCATAACTATACATTACATATTTTAAGCTTTAGGTTTAACGAAATACAAGTCAATATGAAAACTTGATCTAACAAAAGAAATGTATAAAGTATGGCTTCAGTTTTTATTATAATATAAACATTAAAAACTTAAAGATTGGAAGAATATATTATAAATATCTTTAGTCTTACCAGGAATGCTATAAACATAAGAATGGCACTGCTATCATTGAACTAGATTGCAGTTCCGCAAAGCTAAGTGTTATACATATAGCTTGGTAAGGATAAATCAAATACGAGGATAGATAGTACTTGCTAGGAGTGAGTAAGAGCCAAAGCAGGGTTTGTGCAATCAGTACTCTTAGCACTGAGAGCACAACTTATGGCAAACTTAATAAATCACTTACATTTTAGTTAAGGCAATAACTTCAGCTAGCTGCACAACTGCCAAGCAGCTTAGCTAGAAAGCAATTAATTAACAGGAACCCTCACTACCAATAGACTCAGAACTGTTGTGAAAATAGAACCAGAAAAGTTGAGGAATACCTAGCAGCTGAAAGACATGTCAGCTGGGTATAGTAAGTAGTTTAAGTATAGGCAAACAGTTATAAGTTATAGTGATTCGGCATAGGTTATGTTGTAAGTTATGCTGAGAGGCGTACATATTAAATAGTACCAGTTACCCATTAGCAGGCAGTTAAGAAATCAGTAAAGAAGGAGCTAAAAATACTACATTATAATCTCAAGAAAAGTGCTTTTCCTTCTCTCTTTACTAAATATCTTATTAGTTTAGTAATAAAGCTTAGTACTAAGAATCATCCCCTTAAGATATCTTCTGATATAGTTGTAGTAAGACTGTTTTGCTATATTAGTATATAGAATCAATATAATTATCTTACAGTCACCTTGAGAACACCTTACCACATACTTAAACACTAAGATAAACTAGGAAATAAGACCTCATCATAATCACATCATCATAGAATATTATTTGAACTAATAAAACTAGTATAATACTTAGCTATTGATGTAGAGAAATATATGTATCAAGATAGATGACTGGTATTGCTACAAGGTGATATAGTAACCCCACAGGGTATTTTTGGTAGTTCCACAGGGTTATAATATCATGTCATCACCAATAAGTTTTTACCTAGTCAGATTCCTCACTGCCTTTAATCCTTGTAGACTAAACATTGCTATCATAAGTCTACTTCTGCCTTCTGAAGCAGTATAGTATGCTAGCCATAAGGCTTTAGAGGAAGGACTACAAAGCTACACGAAAGAAAATGGCTATGTTATTACAGTCTAACAATCAAACAAAAAGAATAGTACAATTTACTATCACTGCAATTGATTTGGTATCTACAATGCTCGCCATAAGCTTAATAAAATCAATTAGCTTCACAATAATGGAACTGAATTAACAGACTGTTTATTTTCAATTCATGTCAACCTAAAAGACAAAATCTGAACTATCAAAGTTCAAAATGGCAATCACAACCATCCTGAAACCGTTGCTGTCACTCACCCAATTCTGTACCAACTACTGCCTGAAGTTATCAAGCAAGTTGTCGACCTCACAGCCTCAGAATCTGTACCTCGAGAGATTCTATCTACTGTTTAGCTTTCTACTGACTGTTTTATTCTTGCTGACGATATTTACAACTTGCGAAGGGAGGTTAAAGCAAAGAATCTTGCAGGCAAAATGTCTATGAAAGCTTTAATGAAACAGCTGTCTAAAAGTAACTTCATTTCAGACTATCACACTGATAATATTAAGTGTGTTACTCATCTTTTCTTTGAGTATCTACATAGCATTGAGATTTTTCGACAGTATGTTAATGTTTTGCTTCTTGATTGCACTTATAAAACCAACTGCTTTAAACTCCCATAGCTTGTTGTAATTGATACTACTTGTTTAAATATATCTTTTTATATTGCATTTTGTTTTATTGCAAAGAAGAAGGAGACTATATCTAGATATTAGAGCAACTCAAAATTCTCTATCTGCCAGGTACTAAGTCTTGTATAATGCTTACAGATTGTGAATTAGCATTGATGAAGGCAATTAAGACTGTATTCCTGAATATAAAGTGATTACTATGCATTTGGCATGTGCAGACAAAAATTCAAAAGCATGTGGTTAAGGCTTTTGAGTGGGCTGAAAACTTAACAGCATTTGTGCAAGTCTAAACGAGTATTATCAACAGTACTTCATTATCTACATATAATAAAAAGTATAATACTTTTACAGATACCTATAATTCTTTAGTGCCAGCATTGATTTAGTATGCGAAAAAAACCTGGCTAGACAAGTAAAAGCATATGTTGATACAAGTATGGGCCAACTTGCATCTGCACATGGATAACAGAATAACTTCCCAGGCTGAAGGCATATACAATACTCTAAAGAAACACCTTCAAGTTTCTATAGGCAATTTAAAGGCAGTTTTTGACAAGATAACTATTCTTCTTACAATAAAGCATACTTAACATGATAGTGATATTGCTCATCAGCAAATAATTACTCTGCATACTACCTGCTATCCACTCTATACTCAACTTCTTAACCGTGTCTCTCATTTTGCCCTAAACAAACTTTAGGATCATCAATTTCAGCTTACAAAATCCAAACCCCTTCTGGTTTGCACCTTGAGGTTTACATTGTTCATGGACCTGTCATATGCACATAAAATTCAAGAACACTTGAATGAGAGTGGAGTCCTAACTTTGAAAGACATTTACTCACACTAGCATTTCAATCCTCTCCCTCTTTCAGTCCCCATTCTCTTGGTTTTAGAGCTTACTATTGTGCAGGTTAAGGGCTAGCCATCTACACAGCAGCAAGAGAGTTACAGACGCTTACTCAATCAAGTAACTCGATCTCAATATACAGCTTCAACTACTCATCGCAACCAATTAACATTTGAAAGAGCTGTTCTTCTAGTTTAAGCCAGAACTTGCAGTGGCATTGGGAATGCCCAAAGGTATTAAGCTGATATAGAAGGTATTTAGCTATTACAATTTATGTATTTAGCCTCTATTTAAATAATATTTGTCTTGCATATTTAATCGCCCTGTAGATCTACTAAAAATACTCTATGAGGTTACCATATCGCCCTGTGGCAATACTAGTCACCATCAAAATACTCTTCAACATTATCATAAAACATATATTTGTACCTAT
>JAJDMX020000505.1:0-22989 GCA_022345685.2 Nothomitra cinnamomea | reverse complement strand
CAAGGCACGACATCATTTTCACACATCTTACAAGTGTCAATTGGCCATCCAAGTTTATCAAGTGACATCTAGACATGAAGGGGCTGCTTGTAAAACTTATTGAAAAACCAAGACATGCAGCTTGTACTCCGGAAATCTTTAAAGAGTGGTTTGATCGGTACCATGAGTACTTTGACAAGTATAAGCCTACTTCACACAATATATACAATATCGATGAGACTGGCTTTAAACTTGAAGATAGTGAGAAGGCCTATACGATTATAGACAAGTAACTGAAGTCAACTGGACACTAAGTTAAGGCTAAAAAGGGTGAATTATTGACACCTATCGAATGTGTTTCTGCAACTGGCTATATGATTCCACTTATGATTATCTATAAAGGTGAATATCTACAACATCACTAGTTTGAAGCAGGTGCACCACGAGATTAGGTAGTGGCAATAAGTTCAAAAGGCTGGACAAGCAATGCACTAGGACTTTGGTGGTTGCAAAACCACTTTGAACCATCAACATGGCCTTTAGATGACAGCTATTAGTTCCTAATTCTAGACGGACACGGAAGTCATGTAACACCAGAATTCCAGGACTTCTGCATTATGAAACGAATTATTTTGCTCTGTCTATTACCACATACTTCGCATATATTACAGCCTCTCAATGTTACAGTGTTTTCACCATTAAAATACTATTTTTGTCCGGCAATGGAAAGGCGACTACGGCTGGGATGTGACCGATTCCCTAAAACAGAGTTTTTACAAACTTACAAGAGATCTGCCCTCAAGCTATTACCAAGAAAAATGTACAGTTGGGTTTTCGCAAGGCTGGAATCGTTCCATTTGATCCTAGTAAAGCACTCAAGCACTTACCTGCTCTACCACCACTAGCATTACCAAAACCGGCAAATTTAACCTCACAAGTACTTATTCAGACTCCACGTAACCAGAACAATATACAGAAGCTTGAAAATCGCCTTCAAGATCCAGGTTCCGCTCCTGTAAGAGCTGCAAAAAAAATCGCCAAAGCTGCTCTTACCTTTCATGCTAAAGCGATTATTGCTGAAGCTGAATGCAACAATTTAGGGGAAGAAAGTAAAAAGATGCAAGAGGCAGCATCTCGAAAGCGGAAGCGAGTGCCTGGAAAGGAGCCCCGTCGTGTTGGAGAGGTACTAGACCTTTCAGCAGGAGGCCAGGGGGGGACTACCAAGAAGGCAAGAACACGGGCTATGGGAAGAACTTATCGAAGTCCATCACCATATCATGTTGGCATAGAGCAGAAGGGACTGATAGAACTCGAGGATGACGGTATTGGGGACTGTATCGTAGTAATCCCGCGCTTTTCGTAGAAAGTCAATTTATTGATCAAGTTCCCGGTAGTGATCAACTTCCCGGTGATCGACGTTACAGTATCATAGAGTATCTTTTTGAAAGTGTTGTGGTTGGTGCCTGCGCGTCACCCTGTGGCAGAGCCACCACCGGAAGCCCATTACCCAGTCGCGACCGGGTAATGGCCCTTCCGAAGACCTGAGCAACATTGCATTAATATATAAGCCGAGTAGAATCCCTATGTAGCATGTAGTCAGTAGTCGCTTTCAATATAGTCGTTCCTTACCTAGCTTTCGCCCTCGTACTTAACCGATTCTACAAGAGAAAGGGATTCTGAAAAGTTCCGCCGTCCTTCTCGCTCGTTCTGTAGCTATTTTCGTCCAAATGTACATGTTGTAGAATCGAGTGTACGAGGGCGAAAGCTAGGTAAGGAACGACTATGTTGAAAGCGACTACTGACCTACTTGCTACATAGGATTCTAGCCAGCTTCTATGCTGCGTCTAGCGATGCTCAGGCCTTTGTGCCATTGCCTTCCGGGCATGGCTATGCCGGAATCCTCTGGAGCCGATGAGAGCCTCCGGATCATGGGCTTCCGGGCATGGCTAAGCCGGAAGCCTCTAGAGCCGGCGGCAGCACTGCCACAGAGCAGAGCGCGGGCACCAAACACAACAGTACGTGTTGTTGGAAATTTCCGCTTTGGCGCTAGTTCACCGTTGAGGCTCTTAAAGCGAGCCTCATCTCCTTTCTGTTTCGTAGCAAGAACATCAATCAAGACACTTCTCGCTTCCTTCGGTGTCCCGACTTGTTTGTGATCATTTACGTCACTGCCCCAGAAAATTCAGCATACTTCAACACAAGCCCCGACAAGGCATCTGCAGCGAGTGCCGGGAGTTACATCAGTGGCAAGTCTGCATCGCATCTGTGCTGAAGCAGGTGGAGGCGTGGAAACTCCTTTCATTACCTGGAAGCTCTGGCGTTCTATCATGACTTCCTTGACTCTCCCACTCCCCGTTTGTATCTCACAAACTCACCTCGCCTTGCCAATCAACACCACGTCTCAGGGTTCCTCTGCAATGGCATCTGTGCCCAGCCAGCTCTCTCATAGGCAAAACAAAATCTGCAATAGCCCTACCCCAACCCTGACTGCGAGGCTGGATCTCGAATCTAAGCGTGAGACCCGCAGAGTTGGGGCAGTACATGTTTTTGTGATGCACACTGCGCAGCCCCCTCTGCCTATTTCCGGTGGAGCGTGTGACCCTAATTGAGCTCTAGTTAACCCCAGAGTGAAGGATAAACGAGGGTAGACCAGCGGAAATGGCGCTTGGAGACATGATACAAGCAGTCTGAAGATTGTCACGACTGCGGGGACAATGGCCTCTCTCTCGGCTCATTTAGTTCGAGGAAGGGAAGATAGACGGAGGTGTGGAGGCTGCTCAGCGACATCGCAATCGGATTCTGGTGTTGAAGGAGAATAACTGGGGGGCACTCCAAGCTCCATCTAAACATAGGTACGAACCTTCCGCGGGTATCCATGAACATCTTTGTTAAAGGAAGGAGTCTGTCCAAACAGATGTGGGTACTCTCGTCTGCCGTTTGCCCTGAAGGTGTCAAAATACACGCCCCAAGCTTCTCGTACATCCATGCAATGTGAAAGTGCTGCAGCTGCGAGATGGCGGGTAGGGAGTGCGTTGTTACGGTAAACTCCAAATTATATCGGTAGAGTGAACGCCGTTTTGCGAGAACTTCCGGTTAAACTGATGGCATTTTGGCTTCTTGTTAGGGGCTTGAGCGCACTACAATCCTATTTCGGACATTCTTGTGACTCTCATTCCAATGTCTATTACGCCCGCCGAAAATTTCTTATCTGGTTCGCCCAGTACTGTTCCTGTGTCATTGGTGACTTAAGAAGACGACTAAGAATAACACGGAAGTGTAGCTCGACTATTCTCCTTCCTTCACGTTTCTGCCGCCACCGCCCCTACATCTAGTTCTACCTCATTTAAGTGTAGCCGCAATGGCTCTCCGAGAGATTTCAGAAAAGGTAAGCATCGATATCCGTGCGCTTAAGCAGTAATTTGATAACGGAGGTTCGACACAGATCTCTGGTAATTCCTGCAACTTCTCGCAAATCAGACAGGCTCCTCTCCCAGGATACTCCAAGCAGCTTGCGATGAAGCCTTGCAGCATCTGCGCCGTCGGAGATTTCCGGTGCATCCTCCACATTAATGGTGATATCGAAAACGGCCGACGTTCTAGATGCGAGATTTGCGAAGAGACAGGCGATGATTGTGATGCAGAATGTACGTGTCAATTCCATAATACCAACAGATCTAGAGCTAACCTGCGCAGACCAAGAGGATCCGGTCTCACGTATCGCTCGCTTGCGATTCAAGCGTAAAGTTCGTACCGCGGAGATAAAATCGAATGTGCGGGAGGCCATGAGTGAAGGGTGTGAGGAACGGGAGAAGGTCGGTAGCCTCAGTGAGAATGACATAGTTGAGGTGGAGAAGCGGAAGGCTTGGTGGAAAGTGAAGCAGATGATTTTAGAGGCTCTAGAGAATAGCTATATGGATGGTGAGCTATAGTCAAGTCCTGCCTCTATGGAATGGCGCCCGAGACGGGGCATTGGCATGACAATCGAGCCCAAGCCAAGGCGTTATGCTGTACCAAACTGAACGGGAATGGAAGGATTTCGATCTCGTGAGTGTGTAGATGAAACTCTTGACGCTGGTTTCACGCCGGGCGTTTCCCAATGGGAGCGGCCCCTTGGGTGAAATTAGGCTTCGCGAATTGCCTGGGGGTGTGAAATCCACGGCAGGCAAAGCAGATTGCGGGGATATCTACTGAAAAGTTGAGATCGCACCTGGAGGCGTCTGTCTCTTATACCTAATATAGTCGTACGACTTAGGTCCTACCGTGACCCTATAACGGTGGGGTCGATACTACCAAGTTCACCCCTCCGAACTCAGAGATCCCGTTCCTCTACCCGACCACTAATCAGCTACTCGCTATAAGCTCTCCAATTCTTGGTACGCCTTCCCCATCGCACCTACGGCCGAACCTTGCGAACTGAAGCTCATCTCTTGTTACACCCTCAGCAATGCTAGAATTCTCTTCTGTTGGGCAGGTAAGCTAATTCATATATTGCCCGGAGAAATGGCGTGACAACATCTCTTTCTACCCAGAACACAAATGATCTAAAAACTCGCTGTGAGCTAGCGACAAAATCTTGTAAACGCTGCTTACAGGCCGGGAAGCCTTGTGCGCTTGAGGTTTCCAGGAAAGGTAAACATGGGACTTGCGAGTGATGTAACTTGGAGAGCAATGATGATGGTCGCGGATGCGACGCTCAATGTAAGCAGAGACCATGGTCCTCGCTCTTTCGTCATTGTTTGACCAGGACTGAATGTTACTCCGCTTTACAGTCGATAAAAAGCTCTCCCGTCTCCTCAAAGAGTTCATCTGGGCTCTCGACGCAGACGCCAACTTGTGGACGGCGAGAAAGCTTGAGGAAGAAGCTCTGGGACTGCAACTTGACAGGCAGGTCAGCTGTGTCGTGATTAGGGAAGGGCGATGAAAATTGGGATCCACAGCCTTGGACTCAAAACTTTCATATGACCTCTGGAGAACCTCAGGTATGTGGCTTAAAAGTTGCCAGTAACATCACGTCTCTAACGTCACGTCTCTGATGCGTTATGTACATGGTGCTCCGAAAAGCCAACTCCTCTACTATCTGAAGCGAGATAATGTCACACCCCTACACTTCTCTAGCCGCATTGAGAGCGCCATAACACCATAATCCTAACCACTTATTGCAACATAATTTGTGCCACTCTTGTCCAGGCCATCACCCCTTCCGGACCTGCGTACCCCACACGCCTTAGCACCAGAGCTGCATTACCACCACCACACTTCATCAGGTCGCTATGACTAATTGTATCCCAAAGAAGGTGAGGCAACCCACTGTTCCCAGGAATCCCTAGTTGCTCTACGAGCTAATAACTTCGCAGCGCGCTCGTCTCGATCTGAACAAAATCAACGCATTCCCCATGACACACGCTGCCCTCCCAGGCTACTGCTACCTGAACGCGACGTCACAATGCACAATGTGCTGGAAATACAACCTCCAGTGTGAAATCTGGACCAACCCCACCACAGGAGACCGGCATGAGTCGTGCAGAGCATGTATCGCTAATAAAGGGATCTACTGTAACGCTCTTTGTACGTTTGTGGCCGCTCGCGTACAAGTGCCCAAAAGCTGATGCCTAATTACAGACGACACCGCGAAAACTCCAGAGAGTTTGAGCTATGAACCCCGTCTGCGAGCTCGTGTCCGTGGCTCTACGCCTGTGCGTGTGGCTTCTGCTTCTACTATGCGGATTATTGCGTATGGCTCGGAGGCGACAGTTCCGATAATCAAGCCTGAGGCTACTAGACAGCCCACCATTAGCGATTTTCCTGCTAGACCTCAACAGATGCACGGCTCGGCACCCGGGCAGAAACAGGATGCTATGCCAGATACCTTCAAGATGCAACTCGAGCATGTCCGCGGAATTATGAAAACCGAACTGAAGAATATCAGAACTGCGGAGGCAATGCGGGAGAGCGCTACGGAGAGGTACGACCAGGCGAAGAGCATGGAGAAGGCAATTTTGGAGGCGCAGGATATTTACTTAGGGATGAGAAAGTGAAGTGGAGTGCTCCGTTTCTCTCCGAGCGATACTTCCGTGTCACTGGCCCGGCCTCTGACACCTTCCAAGCTAGTACGTAAATAGACAGAAATCGGCTCGTGTCCTACACGACTTACACACTTGATTGGCCCACCGCCTTCTCTTAATCGTTGCCCACATCCAAATATCCAGCGCTCGGATTCGCATTGAGTTGGCAAGTGGAAACCGAGGCTCCTGTTAGTTAGGACCCGAAAGTGAATTGAATTAAACTCCCCAAGCACCCCTGGCTGCAAGGGAGAAAGAGCAGGATTAAGGAGGATAGGGATGTGAACTTGGACATTTGGCCCTGATGTGAATGTGCAGGTAAGACAGTCCCAGTGCGTGGGCAGTAAAGCGACGGGATCTCTACTTCTGGCAGTTTTCCAGCGCAAATCTCGGGCGCAACATCTCCGCATTCAACTCCGCTTGGCAACGCGTGCTGCACCTCAAACGATAGTGAGAAGTAATTATAACCTTAAGGTGAGATATCCAGACCCTAACCTAAAGCCAACATGAATGTAGGTTATCCAAACCAACAATCTGCGAGAGCCAAGGCGCGAGCGGTTTCCGTGTCAGCACCGCAGAAAACACCAGGTCACCGAACAGGGCGGCTGTGTCGCCAAAGTGACTGTTGCCTGGAATGTTTGCACTAGTGAGGGAATTGCTCACTGTATTATCATGGCCAATATCGAGTCCGCCGGGCAGTTCACATGTGTGGGATGTGCAGCCAGGGGTGTTTCATGCAATGCATATTGTTTGTTCTCTATACGCCCTGGTTTCGTGTCTAACCAGACCTTTGATGACCCAGAGTTGGATCTTCCTGAGCATATTACCACTGGCGGTACCACCAACGTTATGGGCTCTCCCCCCGCACCCCACAGGGTATATGTCATTGATTTGACTACAGGGAGGAGAGTCTGATGGGGAGGTAGACCCAGAGCTGGCCACGCTTGACAGCAAACTAAAGTCGATCGAAGTATAGGTTACTAGAGGGAAAGGTAATATTCAGATAACGGAGGATACGCTTGAAGGAGCGTGGAGCAGGCTGGAGCAGGGCATTGAGTTGAAGAAGACCGTTCTCGAGGCTCGGGGATGCTATTCGCGTCGCAAGTAAAGGTGTCATACTGGGTCATCGTGTAGTCAACTACAGCGGAGTAAAAAGGATTCGCTGGTCTTCTACTCAAAATCCCTGATTTGAAAAACTACAAATATGGGGGTGGAGCAAGGCGATGCTCTGATACCAGTTTTGTTATGATGCTACAGTCCCAGGTCATAAGCCTCCGACCGGTCGGGTTTCGCGACACCCCAACAAAGCAACAAACACCCGCGCAACAGCTCAACGCGGAGTCTTTACCTCCTTAGACTTTAATTATAGATAGTCTAATATACAAAGTAGAATTTAATATCGTGTGTATCCCCCACGCGCCCTCCTCACTGCCTTGACCCGGTCCTCCATGCTGTCTATAAGGCTATAGGAGTGCTACCCATTAAGCGAGCCGTTTTGCCAAGCGAGCCGAATTTTCATCGCCCCCTTTAAACTTACCGTAGACAACCAATACCACACCCAAATCAACGATGTCGGGACTAAATAAAGAAGAATGCATGGTTCGTGCGATGGAAGACTTTCAAGCCAAGAAATTCAGATCAATTGCGGCAGCTGCTAAGCATTGGGATATCGCTAAGTCCACCCTTGCTCATCGCATTCAAGGCCGCCCATCAGTCCCAACCGTACGCAAAGCTATTAACGCTGTGTTTCCCGAGGAGGAGCAGGCCCTAATTACGTGGATCTGTTGCAAGTCTGCTAATAGCTTTCCTGTTTGCCATGATATTCTGTACAATATGGCTCAACACATCATATTTGCATGAGAGGGCACTGAGCGACATAAATCGGCAACAGCAAAGCTTCTTGGCCATAACTGACCTCACCACTTTCTAAAATGATATAGTAACTTATAATCCATTATTGCAAAACTATTAAAACAGTCTAGACATAATATTTGTACACCAGAAAACTTAGAAGCTTGGTTTAATGTCTATGGCAACATGGTTAATAAACACTATTGTCACAGACAACCCGAGCCTCATCAGGAACGCCACGGACATGGAAGTGGCGCTGGAACCATTGGACCGGATCGCAAGCCTATGGGACATGGACGGCACAGACGGCTCGGCAAGGATGAACTGAATACAAGGACAAGCGGCACTTGCCGTGGGGACGTGGGGGCTAGAACAAGGGTTCGCGTAATCAGCACCCCTGGCGCTAAGAGTGCGACCCACAGCAGCTCAGTAAATTGCCTACACCCCTGTCAAGGCAACGACTTCAGCCAGCTACAGTACTGCTAAGGAGTTTAGCCAGGAAGCGACCAGCCAACAGGAATCACTACGACCTACGGACAAAGAACAGTTGGTCATGGATGACAGACCAGGAGAGCTGAGGAATACTTGGCAGCTGAAAGACATATCAGCTAGGTATAGTAAGCAGCTCAGGAATGGATGGAGAGTACAAGTCGTGATGATTCGGGTTTCATTAGTGGACTTGGCGTGAGTCGTGTATGAGTCACGCTGAGGAAAAAGCACCCAAAATAGTATGGGTTGCTCGTTGGCAGGTGGCTAAGAGATTAGTGAAGAGGCAACTATAAATATAGCGTTGAAATCTTAGGGAAAGCGTCTTTCCTTTCCTCTTTACTGAAAGTCTTATTAGTTTAACAATATAAGCTTTGTACCAAGAATCATCGCTCAAGATATCTTTTGATATAAGTTGCAGTAGGACCGTTTTGCTATCCCAGTATACGAGACTAACATACTTGTCTTACAGTCACCCAAAGAATGCCACGCCGTATACCTGAACACCAAGACAAACTAGAAGACAAGACCTTATTGGAGTCAGATCGTCACAACCATCCAGAACCACATAATATCTACAATATTGATGAAACGGGATTTCGCATTAGCTCTACAACTAAAACCTATGTTATTATTGATAAAAAATAAGGATCTACAAGGTATTTGGGCGAGGGTGCCCATGGTAAGACTTTAACTATTATAGAATGTAGATGTGCAAACTGAACAGCTATACCACCTTTTATTATCTTCAAGGGTGAAAATTTGCAAAGTACATGAATTTCAAACTCAGTACCCAATAACTAGATGGCTACCACATCACCTAAAGGCTGAATAAGTAATATTCTAAGCCTAAACTGGTTGAAACAAAATTTTGAGCCCAATACTTAGGCTAAAGCAAAAGGAAAGCACAGAGTACTAATTCTTGATGGATATAGTAGTCACTTAAGTGCAGACTTCATATCTTCCTGTCAGGAGTCTTGTATTATCCTACTTTGTCTTCCAGCTTATACTTCTCATATATTATAATCTCTAAACCTTTTAATATTCGTATCTCTTAAATATTATTTTCATTTTGAAACAGATAACCGCCAGAGACTTGGTGATATTTGCATTCCAAAGGCTGATTTTATGGGGATTTATGCTAAATCACAGCCTAAAGCTCTGACCAAAAGAAATATCTTATCTGGCTTTAAGAAGGCAGGCCTTATTTCATTCAGTACTGTTTCTATTATTCGTTAACTACCAATTCAGCTTGATACCCCACCCAAACCAGTGCCATTTACTACTTTTCCTATGCCTCATAACTCCAAAATACTTATAGATACTATAGCTAAGCAAGCGAACCCAAGAAGAAGTGAAAGAGACCAGAAAGTCATTACTATGAAAATCAATAAGGCAACTTCCACTGCATTTACAGATCGGGTCATATTATCTGCAGATAATAATGATATATGCTCTCATAATCAGCAAAGGGATAAGAAAGCTTCAAGAAAGCGAAAGAGAATAGTAACTAATAGTGGTATTATGATGGGCGAGGCTTAAGAGCAAATTGCACCTTCAGTGCCACCCCCCCCAAGACCTATAGCACGGGTCACCTATGTACAAAAACAAGCCCAAGCCCCCTCTCTAACTCCTAATAGCTCTAAAGACTTCAGTTTCACCTCAGAGTCAGATTCTAACAACTATATAAGCTGTTGTATTATTATCAGGACGCTCTAAGCTGCATTAAAGTATTTCAGCTTGCTTGATGGGATGGCTTGGCTGATGGATTCTACTCCTAAAGAAGTTTGTCGAAAATCTACTCCCAGGCCTCATAGATAGCACTTTTAACCTTTTCAACTATAGTATCTTTAGGAACTTCCATAGAGTAAAGCTCTGGATGGAGCTTATAGACTAGCTTTTTTAATTCAGCCTAAACATACTCAATTAGATTGAGGTCAAGAGAATAAGGTAGCTACTCCATTATCTGATACCCTTTTTCCTTCAATCACGCAACTAATTCCTTTCTCTAATAAACCTTTACCCTATTCTATATAAGTATAATATTTAAATAACCATCCAAAATTTGTGGCAGTATTTTCTTAAGTACATACTTAAGAATAACTTGGCCCATAATCCCCTCTTCTTTACTTTCTGGATCATCTTGAAGATCTGTAAGACCCATCATTACTCAACCCCCAAAACAACTTCAAAACATAATCTTAATATTCTTCTTAAGATCTCTTCAAGGCTCAATGCAATCCTGATCTCATTTTTCTTGTAATGTCCTAAAGACCCATATTTGTCCCTTGCCAGCCTGCTGCTCTACCATATGTTCACTACTATAAAGTACTTTTTCTCACTCTTTAACAGACCAATTATAATGATTACAAGTCCATTTGTATCTAGCCTTCTTATGATTGCTCTTCAGCTTTGGTTGTCCTTTTGCAAGCCATTTAGTGATGTAAGATTCTTTTAAGCGACATTGAATAGTAGAGCGAGAGAGGTAGGGTTGAATATTAGCTTAGAGTTCTGCAAGTGGCATACGACGAGCTAGGGGACCTTTTTTAACTTCACGCCGTAAGATTCGGTCATCTCGAGTGTCTGTCTTGCGTGGTCGGGCGTGTGGGAGAGAATCGGTATAGCCTCGCTCTTTGACATTGTGGACAGTATTAACTATTGTACTTTTTGGAATATCGGTCGCATAGGAAATTCGCCCAAAACTTTCTCCAGCATTGTGTCTGCCCACTAAATAGGCCCGCTCGACAGGACTTAACTCGTGGCAGGTCGTTTTATGCTGGGTGGGCATCGAGGAATTCAACGCGTCCGTGTTGTTTACCTTGAGAACTCGCTTACCGGTCGGAGACTAATGACCAGGGACTGTACGATAACAACACGTGGCGGGCCCATACAACACTTCTTCCCTTCTCGCTTTTCAACGTCCCTCAAGTCCCTTCCTTTACCTCCGGCCTACCGTGCCTTCGACTTCCGTCAACTCGGCTCGCATAATCCAGCGAATCATGTCTCGATCTATCCACATAAAGACGGTACTCCCGGTCCTCCATCACCGCCCTCCGGATTATCACCGCAGCTAACATCTCCCGTTTGCAGCACTCCCGCGATGTCCGCATTCCTCACATCTGCACTCACCCCACTGAACACCAAACAATGCGCGGTTGCTGTCTCGTTCGCGCAACAGCTCCCTGCACCCGCTGCGAGAACTCCTGGGATCCTCAGTGTAATATCTGGATCGACGGGAGTGAGAAAGAAGGGGAATGGGCTTGCGTGAAATGCGTCGCTGCGAGGGTAACGTGTGATGCGAAATGTATGACCTGGGCGTCTACCCCCAAAGACCCGGGTATCTGCGATGATCTAACGCGAAGCCCGCAGATGACGTGGAACTCGACGTTAAACCCACAGCGAGGGCGACTAAGAGGCGATCAAATGAGAACTCCGTGCTTACGCTCACTAATGTCAATGGAATCACCAGTGCTAGGTCCTCCCTCGACTCCCAACGCTCGAGGAATGATACGATGCTCGCTCTCGCGCAGCAGGCCAATCGCGCGCTGACTCTCGCAAACAACGAAGACACGATCCTTGCATCCTTCGACAACCAGCTGGCTTACATCAACGAACAGATGAGCATGGAGACGAAGAATATCAAGAAGGCAGAGGGGATACTCGTGGCGTCAAATCGGAAATTACAGAGGCTTAGAGAGATGGAAAAGGGAGTGGTGCAGGCAAAGGAGTCGTATCTTGCGGTAAAGGAGTGAGAAGCGGCGATGAGGAACCCCATTTCCAAGAGCCGGTGGAAGGACATCGGGGGTCATTTTGAGTTGGTAGTAATAGCGGAAGTCAGGACTGGAAGGCCATCAGTCAAGGACAGTGGCCTTCCTTCCTGCATGCCGAGTTCTACCCTACCGCCACAAGAGGCTCATATTTAGCCAAGTGTTCTGCTTGGTCCTCTAGGCCTCCGGGGCCGAAGGCTGTCAGGAGTTCTTGCACTTGGGATAGACAGTTCACAAACGTTTATGAAACCCTGAAAGGCTGGGAAAGCGCGGCAACGGGAAAATACGTAACTGGACCCAACGTGGGTTTCCAACCTGCTCGCATAGGAAGCCTCCGCGACTTGTGCAAAAAGACCACTCTAGTTTCTCTTACCCTTCGCTTGTGGATCCCATCGCCTAGCCTCACGCTTTCTATCCGCCGCGTTTTCCCTGCTGCGGAGTGGGCTGTGATCCACCCTCGCGCGAAGCCCATATCACGCTCCGCTCATCGCGCTTCTGTCCTCCTTTCGCACCTCACCCCCGAGGTGTCGCCATCACCCACCCGCGTGGCCGCATTGAAAAAACAATGTCTAGCAGCTCATCTCCGAGAAAGGTGCGCTAGGGCAGTCTGACAAACCTAGCCTGGAATCTTTAACTGACCTGGTTCAATCAGCGCTCAAAGCTTGAGCCGTGCACCTGCAAGCATTTAATCGCGCATCACGTCGAGGACGGCCACTGCCTTGCCTTCGCAACCACACCGTGCACCGAGTGCAAGACAAGCGAAGGCCTATGCATTGTCTCGGTTTCTAATAACGGATCTATCCTCCAGCATCACTCTTGCAGGAACTGCACGATTCGAAAACATCTTTGGTGTAACGCTCTGTTTGTTCTCCCTGTGGATTACGCTGTGACAGCTAGACTAACACACGCATGCTGACTCTTATCAGATCTCCCTATGAACGAGCAGAAGCCAACCATTGATATTGGCAATATTATCTCTGACGCAGACCTCCTTTCTAGGGTGCTTCTAGCGAACGATGTGGATCCTATTGCATTGAATAAGAAAGATGGACATTCCATAGACATTGTCAAGGCGGAACCAGAGGCCGTAGATCCTATCTTAGACTCATTCCAGCAGCAGTTGGTCTTTGTCAAGCACAAGTTAGATGTCGCGGCGGATAGTGTGAGGGTATCAGAAGAAGCATTATGGATCGCGAAGGCGAAGGTCGGCCAATACCATGATATGGAGGAAGGTATCCTTCAGGCTCATGGTGCATACATGGCTATGAAGCAGTAGATTACGTCAAGCTGCACAAGAGCCAGTTGCTCGCGTTCTTTTGTAACCAGAATAAAGTCATGTTTTCTCTTGAGCTATCTCGAACCTTCCTTGAAAGGAAAATACTTTCGCCTCACTGCCAAAGCTGCAACAACGCGACTTCCAGGTCAGTTCTCTTCGCTTCTCAACGCCCAACGCCCGACCTCCACATTCCCACACAACTATCCTTAACACCCAACATCGAGCGTTTGCTCCCCACGCTATTCTTATAGCTTACTAGCATGTCGAAGGACGATACCCCCGGCGACTGTATCCACCCCGTCTCTAAAGCCGACAATGTCTCCATCTTTAGCCGCAACTCCCTCTTCACGATTCCCGAACCCCCACCTGAAGCGCACAAGGTATGCTCACCCATTCAACAGGCACACACCTATCTTTCTAAATCGTCTTCCGTGACAGAGAGCAAAATCTGAACCTCCGCGCTGCATGCACAGCGCCCTCCACCGCATAGTCCTCAGCTCTCGTGTCTTCAACGCCACGACACCTTGTAAACCCTGCATCGGGAGTGGGGACTTATGCCGCTTTGAGATTCGGCGGGACTGGCGACCAGTTGAGGGGTGGTGTGTACCGTGCAGGGATTTGAATAATGAGACGTGCGATGCGACTTGTTCGTTCTCGCCTCCCGCAACGTGGGCGTGAGTGCAGACTGACGTCTTCCTTGTGGCTTCTACAGATGTCGCAGAATTGAGCAGAAGAATCCCAGCCGCGCCTTCCGCAAGTAATGGCTGGCTAGACACCAGACCCGCGATGCATCGCGATTTTGAGCTTTCTGCGGCGAATGCCTCGAGGGATTTATTCGACGATAAACAAGAAGCGGTAATAGGCCATAGGCCCCCCACCGCGCCAATAAAGAAGACTCCTACGAAAGGAGGGTGGGGAAATGGGGTTTTTGTTATGGTTTCTTTCCGGAGCAAGGCTAAACGGGATGAGGGATGTGGTGAGGGTGGGGATTTAGAAAAGGAGAAGGCTGCCGCCGTAGGCGGCACCGAAGTTTTTATCAGGGGAGGGGGAAAGAATGAAAACGAGATCAGGGGCGAGAGTAGTGTCGAGAGTATTATCAGGGATGACAGCGAAAGGGGAAAGTCAGAGGCTAGGATCGTTGTCGAGGAAACAGCAAATGTCGGAGAAGAGAAGGAGCAGAAGGCTGAGACCACAGATGGTGCTAGGGACGTTTCAAAAGGTGAAGGGGAAGAGGAACCGGAAGTTCCGACTACGATTGGCACCAACAGCGCTGCTAGGAAGAGGGAGCAGAAGAGACGGAGATAATAGTACCACCAAATGGCGCACTTACTAAGAAATAAAGGAGGCTCGCGCAGCGGTCGCCCGTTGAGGAAGCCTTGAAAAAGGCTCGGGAGAGGTTTCCGGGCGTCGCCTAGAAATAATAGTCAGGAAAGCGCTCTACATGTTCGCCCTGGTGTGGTTCTAGGCACTGAGGGGTTTGATGACAAATACCAATATTCAGCGCCTGATTGGACATTGTTAGCGATCCGCTCATTAGGTAGCTGATTCAATTCAGCCGTTCGCACAACTGAGCTTTCGCAATATTGGAGAGTTACTGCACGTAGGGTTAGGTTCGAGAGATAAAATTTCTCGCAGGCATAGGAAATGACTCCGTCGCACCGCCACCACGGAGCAAGGGCAGGCGTTCCACTGTGTCGGCCGAGGTGTATGCCTGACGCGTACGGAATGATTTGAGCATCATAGAGTCCGAGATGGCATTCTGGACGGATGGCCATTTTAGACGAATTTTTTAGGCTAGATACATGGGGTATTGCTTTTGCGACAGGTCGAAACACTAGACCGACAGGTTACCTAGTCAAGCTAAATCTAAACCTCAGGCGACCCAGAAGAACCCTCTACAGTAATGACTCTCCACACTTTAGAATGCATGTAATCAGGTGCCTTTTTTGCCGCTGCACATGGGGCTCATACGCTTGTGCTTCACTTTTAATTTTTATGCTCAACGTGACTGCAACCATTTCAAAAACACAAGGGTCCCTTCGGCCCTTCGGGGATGGTGTTCGCTAAAGTTTGGTGAGGAGGATCGCTAATTTAGGAAAAACTAGTGATTAAACTAGTGATTTATTAGTTATAGTATAGCTGAGATGAATTTTTGAACTATATACTTATTACAAATATCTTGAACTCTAAGTTGCAAAATGTTACAAATATGGGAGTGGTGCAGAAACTATTGAATTCAATCACAAATAAAGCTTTATTAAGTATAGTATATAGCTGAAAAAGTTAACTACTAAATACAAATAACAATGGAACTTGCTGGAGTATAAAGCCTATAATAGTAATATACAGGCTACTAAGCCTGCACACTGCATGCTATAGGCAGCAACTGAAAAATATGAAACTATTCCCTAGTAAGGTAGTCTTTGCTTAATGAACTCAGCCAGCTACAATAATATCAAGAAAGTTATATGAGAAGCAATTAATAAACTATGAAGGCTTCTAGTTAAGGACTGACTGAGAGTAACTTAGGAAAATAAGTTAACAGATTTCTGACCAGTTGAAGTAGATGAGGAATATATTAACTAAGAATAATAAGTTATATAGTGGTTATATAAAGATAAGAAAGTTATAAGTCATACTGTAACTTAGGTTTTCTTATTTAGAATTTAGGTTATGAGTCACATTTTGGCATGACTATAATGTAATATATGATCACTCAATGGCAAGCAGTCAGTGATTTAATAAAAAGCTACTACAAAGAATTCTTAAAAAGCAATGGAAAGCATTTTTTCTCTTCTTTTCATCAAATGTATTATTTAAAAGTTTATTACCCAGTAACTAAGTTTTATTGTTCAAGATATTAAAAAATATAATTAAATATTATTTTGTTTAATCCCAGCTAAAAGGTAATTCTGGTTCCTAGTAATGAAAAGACCTTATTTATAAATTAAGTTACCTAGAATACTTAAGTTCAAGTAGCATGTACTAGTATTGCCTATTTTATAATACTTAAAGCCTTTACTACTACAATACTAAGGACAGTAAACAGCAAATATTACTTTAATATTTTGAATAGATACCACAGTTACCTTACTTCAGAATTTAATGAATTCTGCTTAAAGCATTAAATTATCTTACTGTGCTTATTAGCATATATATCATATTTAACTTAACCTATAAATGTATCTATGTTTTTATCTATAAAGTATTAGTTTTATTTAAAAGTATAGTCTCATCTTTAAAATAGTGAAATTAATATTCTTAAAACTGAATTTATAAATATATACTTACAAATATGACTTAAATCTCTAGTTGATAAAAATATTAAGTCTAGCTTTAGGTTAACATGCTTAATTCCTTATAGTTCAAATATTGTCTTTCAGAAACTTCTATGAACTTTACTTACTCCATCTCACCCATATATTACTCTTGAATTCCAAATACTAAAAAATATGAATTAGTTAGGAAATACAATTAGAAAGCAAGATGAATACTTAGATTTAGCTAAAAAAGAAAATTTGAAGTTTGTATATAGAATCTAGATGAAAATAGATAAAGCCTCTACTAAAGCTTTTACTGATCAAATACTTTTGGAGTAGTAAGAGGAGTAACTACTTGTACATTGAAAGAGAAAGAAGACTCTAGCCTCTAAAAAGAGAAAATAGGTTAATTTTAAGTAGGATATAATTGTAGATAAAGTAAAAGCAACTCTTAAGAAGCTCACTTATTATTGCCAAACTTTGCAAAAAGTAGCTTGAACTTAAGTTGCTTAAGAAGTTAAGCTTTCTAACTTGTTAAAGGAAGAAAGTAATACAGATAGAAGTATTATAGCTAATAAAAATTGTGATATAAACTTTATAATCATAATTAGTAGAGCAATCTAATGTATATAGAATTTATTAGCTCATATTTCATAAGTAGCTCATAATACCTAACCTTACTATAGTAGTAAAGTTTCTCTCTTATAATTATTATTGCCCATTATAAACTACTACCTTACTAGAGATATTATTATATCTTACTAAAAAACTACCTTGCTAAAGCTTAATTAGGTTTTCATAAACTGCATTACTTTTATTAATTAAGTTTAAATATAATTATATGATAATGTATTTAAAGCTTTATTGACATACCTAGTTTCTTTATATAAGGAAAGTATTACTAATAATATATTACTAATATTGTGTTATTCAGAATACAAATTATAGTATTTTAGTAAATTTTTTATAGCATTCTAGTAATAAAGATAAAAAATTGTAGTATTTCAGCAATTATTTCATATCTTTATTTGTAGTTCTCATTTAAGAAGAGTTTTCTATATATTAGGTATATTTTAATAAGGGCATTAGTACAGTCACCAGTGATTTTGACGCGGCCACCATTTGTGCAGCCACCATCTACCACATTAGCTATGAAGCCGCCTCGCCATCGTTGCACAGTATACATGCACATGCATATAGCCTCTAGAATGTCAGCCCTAAAGCAGTCCTTTATGTAATGTAAATCTCTTTGCCCACAAATCTCTCCCACGATTAAATCCTACAAAATTTGTGAATTACTATACCTAACACAAACCGAACCCACGATAGTCCACTATGTCTACTAGCCTCACGCCACCTGAAGAGAAGACTTTTCCAAACTACAGTGATTTTCTATCACATTTAGAGAGTCATGCTAAAGAGTATGGTTACACTATTATGACAGGAAGAAGCTAGTGCAACCACCAAGGGGAAATTTACCTTTATGCTCTTGTTTGTACAAAGGCTGGAAAGCCAAGAGACTGTGTGAGCGACCGAAAGAAGTCTTTAATTAGTCAAAAGATGGAATACCCTTTTAAGTATAAAACTACTATAAATAAAAATGGGGAATGAAAGCTCTCAGTTAAATTTCTGGTCCACAATTACCCTCTGACAGACTCAATTTTTCATCACTAGTACCAAAGATTTCCTCAAGCCGTTCAAGACCTTATTACATCAATGCCCAAAGCCGACTAACTTGGAGGTCGATATCTCATTGAAGTTATGCTTTATGAACTCCAGAATATGAATTACGAATACTGTTATTATCTTGATTCTGAAGGATGGATTAAACTTCTCTTTTTGCATATCCAGAGTCCTTAGTTCTACTAAAGTTATACCCTGAAGTTCTTCTTCTTGACTTAACATATAAAACCAATCGTTTTCACATGCCTCTTCCTGATATTTTAGACTTTACATCGCAGAGTAAGACTTTCTATACTGCTTTCGCCTTTCTTTCTAGTAAGACTCAAGAAGATTATAAGTCTACATTATAAATTCTACAAGATATAATGCAAACTCAAGCTATTTCATATCCAGAGGTTATGGTAACGGATGGTGATTCTGCTTTAATGAATGCAATCTCTTCCATCTTTCCTCATATAGCTAATTCACTTTGCAAATGGCATGTTAATACTGATGTACTCAAATGGGGAAGAAAGAATGATGTATGTGAAGTGGAAACTGAAGAGAAGACTCATTTCGTAAAGGAATGGCAAATTATTGTATTATCACAAACTATTGATAACTATAATTAGAACTAGCAGAGTTTTAAAAGCACTTACTGAATGCACCCATGGCTAATTAAATATTTGAAGGATATTTGATTGAACAAGCACTACAAGCACTTTGCTTGGGTTTAAGCAAATTGGCATTTACATTTTGGTTACTGGGAAACCTCTTGAGCAGAAGGTGTATATTCAGTTATTAAGCATTACCTTCAGGTCTTTACAGGTAATCTGTATAGTATTTTACAAAAACTCTCTCTATTGCTTATGGCTCAATATAATCAGTATCAAGTGGATATGGCTACAGTACAAAACTGAACCTTTTAATGCTTTCGAATTCTGATGCTTGAGTCTCTAATTGGCCATATTATACCATTTGCTCTTTAGCGGGCATACAATCAAATAAAGATCCTTGAAAAACCATCTTTACATCACACTTGTTACCAGTCTAATATCGACTCAATGGGTATTCTGTGTTATTATATCATGGCACAATGAATTGTTAAAAACCAAGTTCTCTACCTCTATGATTTTCACAAGCGCTAGTTTTTTGAACTATCACCAGAAGACTTTGTTCAAATAGCTGTCCGACCAATTCTAAACCCTCAGGTTGTGCGGACTAAAGGATGCCTAGCCAGATCCCAGAATCAGGTTCCTGAGTTCTCTACCTGTCGTAATCTATCTCAATTTGAACTTGCAACTAGTTTTAATAGAGTATCTCGATTGCAAAATAGCAAAGAAAATGGCTTGAACTGGGACATTCAGCCTGCTTGAAAACGTACATGAACAGGACAAAAATAGAATCCTAAGAACATTTTTGAAGAGAATACTGGTGGAGATTCAGAGGAAGATAGACTGGCAGAACAGGAATATCAGAATTTAGTTGCAACTCAGAGTCAAGCAAGATCACTATAGGCTAATAAGCCAGAGTTTGTAAGTATGACATGCTTAACTCAAGCATTTGCAAGTTACTATAGCCTACAGACAAGTGTAGGCACAGGTGCAGATGTAGGTGAAGCAAGCGGAATGCAATAAATTATGACTATCTATATGTTTCCTTTGTACTTAACTATATATATCTAAATTTAATGTCTTATATATGCTGCACAGCAATGGCAGAGTAGCTTCGTGGTTGGTGAGGTGAATGGTGGCCACGCAGATGGTGGCCACATCAAAATCACTGGTGGCCGTACCAATACCCTTTAATAAAAGTTTTGCTATTCTGACAAAGTAAAATGCTAGAATAACAGGTTGTTCAGTTAAGTGAATTCTATTAGTTAGTTAAACTAATAGTTCAACTTCATATTACTAGAACACAAATACTGAGATTAAGTGTAAGAGGTATCAATTTATTATAATAACTTACTAGATAACTTACTAGATGACCAGAGTTCAAATTCTAAGGCAAATTGAATATAAGATGTTGCATATTCTCCTCCATTGATGTCAGGTATTACTTTAGTTAGGGCTACACTAAATATTAGCTACCTTGGCATAGACTTTGGCTTGAAACTACTTAGCATTTTGGCCTTGCTTCCCCAAAGACATCACTGCAACCTAGTAAAAATAATAACATGAGTACAGTGTATTAAGCCGGACTTTTAAGAAAGTATTAGTCTCAATTTTGCTGTATGATAATTGTATAACTATGTGGTTAATAGAAATCAAGTTAGAGTCAATCCTGATGCATCTCTTTTTGGGGGCGGTCGCTTAACTGGAGAACTGTCGTTCTAGCGTTTTGCCCTGTCGAAATAGCGAGACCCTTTAATAAGTAGATGAATCAATTTAGGGTTGAACTTTGAATATTCACATTTAGTTATAAGTAAGAGTTGGAAACTTGAAATGGCCCCTCTTTACCCTCTTGCTGAAATAGAGATGGTAAACGAAACGACACCCCGATTCAAGCCAAAAAAGGGTTCTAATTACGTCTGACGAAGTAAGGATTGACGAGGCGGGTTTTCTTGAACTGGCTCTGAAATTACTGTCGTAGCCCATTGTCTCCACCCGCATTTGCTCGAATTTTCACCCATAACTCATCGTCCGCTCATCCCTTCATCAATCTCTTCCCCCTGTCTCCCAAAGCCCCCACCCTCACTTCGTATCTGCTCTACCGCATTCAGAAGTTGTCTTTCAAGTGCGACATTTAGCTCCGAGGTGTCTATCCCTTCGTTGCGGTGGGCTAGCCACTGTGCCATGCCAGCGTAGTTAACGTTGGCAGTAGCGAGTTGCTCCCGTAGAGTGTGATTCTGCTGTAGCGCTAAGCTGTGTTGCTCGACGAGAGAATGTTCTTCCACCTCCGCCTCCACTAATTTCTTCCTCAACTCCATGTTCGACTTCTTTAAACCCGAAGCTTCTTCCCCTATTATCTGTACGCTTGCATTTATCAGCCGAGTGCTTAGTTCGAAATCCCCAGCAGTGAGAGCATCGTCATCTTTCATCCTTGCTATGTTCTCTTTAGTAATTGCAAGGTGCGTTTTTAGACGGATCTTGTCTGTTGTTAGGTTCGCAATTCTTCCTGCCAACTCGAGATTGGCCTCAAGCAACCCTACTTCTTCCGACTTCAGTGTTCTATTCTCACTAGCTAGCGTACCTAGAAGAGCAGATGCGTGGGGCGTTACATCCTCGGCGTCAGGGTTTTCGGGCTCGGCCGTAGAATCGAAACTCTCTTCGTTCGAGTTAGTGGAATTTCGCTCGGGCAGGAAGATATGCTTCCCGCTTTCGAGATTGAGTTTATGAGATTTGGCATCGCCGTGAGTATTGGTAAGACTAGCGCTTTCGAGATGGGTGGAACGGCCTTCCATAGGTTCATCTTCATTCTTGAAATCGTCCGAAAAATTGTCTGGAGCGCCGCCGCCGACTGTCAGGAAGCCACCTTCCATCTCTCTATCTTCCATACCTAGGAACCCAGAGGATTAGTGCAGCGTCACTTTGCAAAGAAATGTGCAGAAGAGAGGACATACACATCGCATTACAACTGTTCGCAGCTTCTAGATCCGGCTCGTAAATGCAGTTATCGCAAGGGCCAGTTTCTTCGCCTTCGTCTACCCTCATTACACACAATTTCCCCATGGCCAAGCATTTCTGGCATGGCGAAGAAGCAATAACAGTACAGAGGCCCATCTCTTGTTCGTGATCGCAGTTTTTGTGCTTGCAGGTAGTAGACTTTTTGAGGTGGGCAGCCATTTTGCCCCGAGTGGTAGGCAGATGAGGATACATATTGTTCGATAGAGCTGATTAAGAGGAGCCGTAAGGTCGGTGAAATGTCGATATGTCGAAAAACGAACTTGGTTAATGAAGAAAGAGCTGACGAGAACCGCTTCAAGGCTCAAAGCAAGTGCGGATATCTGGCTTAGGATCGGCCGTTCTAGAAGCCTGGCAATGGACGGCAGGGCGAGACGACGATCTTCCTCGCGTATGCGGTGTGTTGATGGTCCGGTTAATGCGGGAGTGCTGCACTTTCGAACGGAGCTAGGATGGATGGGTTTTGAGATTGTGCGAATCTGTAGGAGTGAATTTGGGGCTTGGGAACGAAGAGAGTGGTTGGGAGGCTAAAGGGTATGGGCAGACCGGTTTGCTCCGAGGTCGGAGGTAGGCGTGTGTGATGGCAGATACCTATGTACAGCGGATCTTACAATCACAAATGAGGCCTAAGCATTACCTGCGGTGTCTTTGTTTGGCAGATAGAGTTTTTCAAAAATATGTTAGACCTATAGCCACGAGCTGCCCTGGAATTCACTGTACCCTTATTGACTTCTTGAATGTCTGTGTGCGTATATTGTCTGCCGAGCCTGGTAATATCTATAGAAGTGGTGCTGTGCATACAAACAGGAACGCGCTAGCGAGTGTTATGGCGATAGTCATTTTCGTGGTTCTGTTTCCGCTCACTACCATCGGCCTTTGGTCTTTCAACCTCGGCGTTGATACTGCAACCTCCGCATCTTCTGTGCTAACTTTGTAAGTGGTGAACCGCCTACCCCCGGGGCATTGAAGCCATGGCGAAGGGTGAACACACAGGCAAAGTAAGTCGATTGTGTTTCAGCCTTACCC
>JAJDMX020000504.1:0-23244 GCA_022345685.2 Nothomitra cinnamomea | reverse complement strand
CTAGTAAAAGTCAAGGTGTCGCGTTAGCAAAATCGACGGTGTCGTTCTAGCATTATGGGGTGTCGCAATAGTAGGACTCCTTTATATTTATCTGCTCAATCTCAAGGTTATATATTACTGCAAGTGTAAATAATACTTTATATAACATTATCTTGACTACTGTAATGTAGGTTTGCTTATAGTCAATGTCATACTGCTGTAGGAAACTTTTTACTACTTAGCAAGTCTTATATCTCTTAATTTCATTGTTAGGGCCTAGTTTTACCTTGTAAACCTGTCGTCTTTATAGAGCTTGAAGTCTAAATAGTAAATATTCTAAAGCTCATGTTATTATTTCTTAAATACTTCATTTCTTTCTTCATAGTATTATCTTCTTTACTTTGCTCTAGAGATGCTATAACTTACTTATATGTCTTCGGCTTATTGTCTTATTAGTTAACAGTGTTACTTAAGTATACTTAAGCAAGTGAAGCAATAGTAAACTTGCCAAGACATAATTCGAAGTTTGCTTCTTTTTCTTCATTTAACTTGACTTGGACCTTTTATATATCTCTTCTATTAGTAGTAATAATATGATTATGTCCTTAAAGCCCCTTGTTACTCCTTGTAGAGCACTGTAGTCCTTCTTTTATATTGTTACCCTTTTACTCTTGGAGTAGTTAACTAATATTCTTACTATTTCAGGGATGGCTACAAGTGTAACACTGAGGAAGATCTTTTAGGGCTTTGTTAAGGGAATCGTTAAATTTATAATTAAAAGACCTAATAGTATCTAGATACACCTATTGATTTTGGGCAATTTTGGGTTCAGTCTCGTTGAAGATGACATCTCTATAACAAGCTGCCTCCTATTTAAGAAGATTTTATAGATGGTAGATATTGTTTGAATTATAGTCTACTAAATAGTACTTGATACTTCAATTATCAAGTTTCTTCTTAAAATATTAGGTATATGAGTATAAGTAATAGACTCAAAAACTTAAACATGCTGCAGGTTTGGTATGATAATTTGACTTCAACAAAGTTTTATTCATTAGTTTATCTTAAGTATTTAGATATATGGTAAGATATTTGTAGGGTAATAGTAAAACAGTTATATTAGTTCTATATACTGAGATAGTAAAACGGTTCTGCTACAACTATATTTAAAGATATCTTAGGCAATAATTCTTAGTTTGGAGCTTTGATTGCTGAACTAATAAAGCATTTAGTAAAGAGAGAAGGAAAGACACTTTCTCTGAGATCTTAATATAGTATTTATAACTACTTCTTTACTGGTCTCTTGGCTACTTACTAACAGGCAACTCATACTACTTAATATACATACTTCTTGCTGTAACTCACAACATAATTTTTACCAAGTCTAATAATAGAAATTAAGTTATCATAACTCATTACCCTTTACTTATACTTAAGTTATCTACTATATTTAACTAATATGTTCTTTTGCTGCCAAATGTCTTTTAACTCCCTTGATTCTTGTTCATATCTAACAGTTCCAAGTTCTATAGTCTGTGGAACTTCTGTATAGCTAATCACTTCCTAAATATATTACTTAGTATTTATGTGGCTAGCTGAGATTACTGCCTTGACTGAGACATAAGTAATTTATTAAGTTGCTATGAGTTGTGCTCTCCATATTAGGAGTACTAATTACCTGAGCTCTACTTTGTCTTTCACTTGCCTCTGGCAAGTATCATCTATCCTTGTATTTAGTTCATCTTTACTAAGTTGTGTATTTCGTTTTTAATTCTGTGAAACCGTGATCTGGTCCAATGGTAACCAATATCACTTTTATATCTATAGTGTTATCTTGGTGAGGCTTAGAATATTTGTAACATTTAACTTGTGATTATGCCAAGCCTTGAATAGTATCATACTAAGCCCCTTGATTAGGCTCATATTTATAAGATATAGGGCTATATAAAGTGCTTCTATCTATAGGGTTTGAGGTAGATCACTACAATGTAGTATAGCTTGTATACATTTGATTGGTGTCTAATTGAGTTATTTTGCCTTTCTGTTTTGCTGTAGTGCATATGGTGCTGTAGGCTCTCACTGGATACCTGTCTTTATCAAAAGCTCCTTAGTTTTCTAATTATTATACTTGCTATTATTGTCAGACCTGAAGTACTAGATATACATGTTAAATTTATTTTGGACAAGGTTCTTGAACTCCTTGAGGTGAAAGCTCCCAGACTTTTTATGAAATAAATCTATGTATAGTATATATAGTTAGTAAAAGTAATGTAGTATTTTGTCTCATCTATTGACATAGGGATAATAGGGCTACCAATATTTATATGTATAAGTTTAAGTTTGTTTTTTACTTGTAGTAGCATAATTCATAATAGCTTCTGAGTGCTCGTGCCTACAAGGCAACTCTTACACTTTCTAGTATCGAACTTATTTTATAGGAGTATGCTAGTAGTTATATTAGCTAGTAGTTGAAAATATATATGCTCTAAATGGGCCATACAATAGTGCCAGATATTTGATATTATTGGAGTTCCATTAGTATATAGTGTGACTATTTCTTTTACTATATATATAGGTATAGTGATACTTAGAATATTGAGGCCAACAATATAAATGTTATATCTTATCTAGGTATTTCTATCTAGCAGATAGATTTGGCAAGCTTCTAGCTTAAGATCAATGTAGACTACTTTAGTTTGTAAGATTGCTGTGGAAAGAAGATTTGTTAGTAGCTTTAGTATGTATAATATATTTGATAGTATTATTGAAGTTACTGTGCTTTTTGGCATTAGTCACTCTAACTTGATAGTACCTATACTCTTAGTAATGATATAGCTATTTGCTGTTTGAATGGTACTGTTTATAGTGATTTAATTGCTGAATTGAGCTTGATTATGGCACATGTAGTATAAGGTATCTGAGTTAATAACCCAAACAGTTTTTAAGACTGTACCGGCATTCACTATAAAGCTTATACCTTCTTTTTTACTATTTTTGCTACTTTCATTTGACTACTTAAATCTTTTGCATGGGTCTAGCACCTTGTAGTCTGATTGACTATATGATAGCACTCATACTATTTCCTGTCACATTTGCTTTAGTATCTACTATCCTGTCTATCAACTCTACTATTATCTTACAGCTTATTCATTACTAGAAATGTAATCACCTTCTTGATGGAGTTCTTGTAACATTCTTTATTAATGAGGCTAACTATAATGTATTGAACTTGCCGTTTTAGATAGTTTGAAGTTCTATTTACATAAATTCACCATATATATCACCTAAGTTATTGAGAAGTGTCAAGGCAAGAATTCATTTGTTGGTAGAAGAGCTCAAGTTTGCCAATCACTTGTCATTGCATTTAATGTTATTATAGTAGACGATGACAGTAGGCATGTTTTCAAGCTTGGTATTAACTAGTTCTTTAAAATGTAGTGCCTTAAGATAAATTCATACTCGCTATATAATTCTTGAAGCTTGTCTTACATCTCCTTCACTATTTATAGGCCTTTGATGTGTACTAATGCCCTTTTGGCAACCATGAGGGCTACAGTCAAGTAAGCATGCTTGTTGTCCTCTTCCCACTTTATTGATTCTTTACTCTCGTCCAAGGTGGCTTCCTGTAAGGCTCCTGCCTCCGCCAGTCATGGTTCTAGCTTAATTTCTCGTCCATTTGTTACGTTCCAGAGTCTTTCTCGTATAAGGATCGCTTCCATACGGTTCTTCCACACCCGGTAATTCTGCTCGCCTTCGAGCTTTGGAATCGTGTAGAGTGTTGAGGTGGAAGTCATCATGGCTGTGTCGTTAACTTATTGAGCTTCTTGAAGGAATAAAGAAGGTATCAATATGCGCTCTTGAAGCATCCCGGGCTCATAAACTGTTGTAATATAGACTATGTACGAGGGCGAGATTTTTAGGTAGAGAACAAGTGTATTATGGAGTGAAAGTTTTTTTTCATGCTATATAGGATTTTTGCTGGCTTATATGTTGCTACCAGCAGCGCCTAGGCCTTCGGAGAGGCCGACGATAGTTCCTGCCGAGCTGAGTTCGGGTGTCGCCGACGGCTATGGCGATGGCGATGTCAGCATCGCCACATCCAAGGCGGCGCACGGACACTACCTACAACACCATGTCGCTGCATTAAGAAGCAAAAGACCTGCTCCTTATCCTGCCATACTAACTTGCATGATTGCAGCAAACTTGAGCCTATGGCTAAATGCAAACGTGCAGTAATACTCTCTAATCTAGCACCGCCTTCAAGTCGCCTGCGAGCTGGAACTCGTGCAGCGCAGGAATTGGCAACGCGGAAACAGCTTCAGATGAAGAAGAAGAAGAGGAAGAAGAGAGCGAAAGTAGTCAGGATGAAGAAGATGAGGAGGATGGCCCAGCGGAAACTATTGTGTTAAGGGCTATCTGAATTTCTCTGCGCTTTCATATTTTTACTTGCTACGATGCTACGATAGTGAATGAAAACTGTTTTTCGTACTTGACAACACGGCCATCTCAGTAGTCAAGTGGTCTGGTTGACTAAGCGTGATGGCTGCTTGATCAAGGACGGTGCTTGACTAGGGGACAGCACAGATGGTTGGGTCAGTGCCTTTGGGGGTGGTGCCGTCGGGTGTGGGCCAGACGTAGTCCTCGGGTGCGGCCTCGCGGGTGGGTTCCGTGTCGTGGCCGAATGTGGGGCGGAGCGGGAAGGGTTCCAGCTTGATCGCCAGGCGGTGGGAGTGGTATTCCCCGAGCGGAAGGAGGGAAGGCGGGAGGTCGTGGATTAGGTAGCTTAGCTCGTTGAGGGAGCAAGAAGAGGGCCAGGTCGTTTGGTGAATTTTGGTCAGGATGCTGGAGGCCGGGGGGGGGGGGTTCGTCAGGCGGTGGGTTTCGTGCGCCGTGGTGACTGCGTGGTGCCAGTTCAGGCAGGCGAGTTAGTCGAACGTGGGAAGGGAAGAGATTTTTCTCAGGAAGTCAGGTGCTATTGCGAAGGGGTCCTTAGCTTTGGGGTTCTTTGGTCGTTTGGATTCGGGAAAGAGGGTGGAATGACGCGGGCGGTGGGCGGGCAATGGGGGGGCTTACCGTGTGAGTCGCCGACTTGGGTCTTGAGGGCTTCGAGATGTTCGTCTGCCATTGTGAGTGGCGACGGCTATGGGTGCGCCGTGCGGGTTGAAAGAGTTGCTTCCTCGTAATCGGAGAGCCGTAGAGATATGCTACAACGTGCAAATGTTCAATAAGTTTTCGGAGTGGGTGAGGGCTCGACTGCGGTCCTGGGGAGATAGTTATGCGCCAGTCCAGAATCCGCCCAAGGTGAAGACGTCTACCGTGATATAATAATACCGGAGCCCAGCCTTCCCCAAAATCACTGCTTGATCGCTTAAGCGGAGAAGCTAGAGACGCACGGTAAGGTACTCCTGTCCGATCGAGCCTCTCAGCCTCTGCTGGGGCCAGGACACGTCACACGACGGTCGAGAAAACATACCGATTCTCCATTTTGCACGGATTCAGCCAGTCAAGAGAGGATAGGTTGACTGAGGTTGGGCGCACCTGAGCCGAGACATTTGTTGGCAACAGCCGATCGCGGGAGCGGGGTCAGGGATGGGCTAGCAAGGCTGGGCTATTATGTCATCAAACGGTCGCCCAGCCAGCTATCTAGTGAAGTGATATGGTCCGATCGTACGAACTATCACCCCATGCCTCGTATGGCCGGTCAGCCAGCCTCCGCGAGCACCCCTCCTGCGCCAGACAATCTCACTGTCTCACCGTCTCGCTGCAGCTAGCCACAGCGATCTGCTGTCTCGAGGTCCAGTTGCAAGACGCAGCGGGTCGTGCAAGCTGCAAGCTGGCGAGAGAGGCAGACGCGTCACAATTGCATCAGAAAATAAATGCGGCGTGACGATCTCGTTGGGTAGACGCAGATACCCAGCTCTGGCCTGCGGCGACCTCGTAACCCCACGTCCTCTGCACCCAACGGCGGGACGGTATAAGTATTAGGCCGTGCGCTGCCTGGGACTTGGTGGACAGGCCTGTCCCAGGCGCAGCATCACGCTGATCGGTTGAGCCCAGTGACACAGCTTCTGCTACCGCAGCTCTGGAAGCGCACCGGACTGCGTGTGCAAGTTCGCCATCCTCACCGTTGCTGCTGTTTTGAGTGCGCGCACATTTCATCGTCCCTCGTCGCCCACAGCCCATAGCCTAGCACACGATGGACACAAACGCGTGTCGCCATGCCCCAGGCACCCCCCGCTCTTCCTCCCGCCAACGCCAACCCGCTCTTCACCATGATCCGCGGTGCCGCCGGCAATTACATCTGCCACCTCGACGACATCAGCAGGCCGCAGCCCGGAGCGCCCCCGGTGTGCGCATCGGCCTCAACCCGAACCTCCAATCCACGACCTCGCGCCTGCCGATCCGCCTGATCGTCCACCACCAGACCCACGATTTCTAGCCGCAGAACAACGTGTTGCAGGCTAATTTACAGGCGGCGGCACCGCTGAGGACGACGCGGGGTGCGCTGTTGAGCCTCGACGCTCGACTAGCGGTGTTATAGCACGTGCCAGGGGCACCAGCCGCGACGTTTGTGGTGAATATTGGAGACCAGATTTCGTCACCCTCCCAAGTGGCAGTTCTGACCCGACTTCAACTACTGCCGCCACTACCACCACAACAGGAACAACAGTGACGGCAACAACAACCCAAGGCGACCCTCCAAGGCCCATCGGCAAGAAGCGCACATCCAGGACATGACACCCACACCACTCTCCAACCCCCCGACCAACACGGCCACCAGCACCACAGAGCTCTCCGGAAATCCCGTCTAGTCCTCAGAGAAGAAGCCGCGGACCGCTACGCCGCCCCCCCCCCCAGCCTCCTGTACCTGCTCTTCCAACGGCAACCACATTCCCAGGCGGTGGGAGTAGCAGCAGTAGTGGTGCTTTCTCTCATCCTACCGCCACGATTCCCATTCCGGCTCCGGCCCCGGCGCCTACTCATGGCCAGCAGGTTCCTGCTCTTCCGGCTCAGGAGGCGGCTCAGCCAGCGCATGCGACACAGACTCAGACGCAGCAGGGCCGCGCAGGGGCCTAGGGCAGGGGTTGGTGGACAGCATACACAGGGGCAGGAGGGCGCGGGGACGGGGAAGGGAAAGGAGTGAGACGGAGGTTGGAGGTATCCGTGATGTGAGTGAAGAGTGAAGGTGGGTAATTACCCGATGGGAGTGGAAGGGCTCGGGTAGCGTTGTTAGAAGGCTTTAGGACGATTGAGGATATCTTTTCGCTTCGTTTGTGCATCGCTTTCTTTTTGTTCCAGAACAGTCGTCAAACGCATCAGTTAACGAACTGTACGGCCTATTCGTCAAGAAGCTCTTGACCTGCAGGTTCCGCTGCAGCCATGCATATAAATGCACTATATACCGCCATTCTCATGAGGGTCTCCGATGCAGCAATTGCGCACCAGCGAGCCGGCGCAGCGGGATTGCCCTTATACCCTATAGCTTCACCCCGGCACCCGAAATCCCCATATGGCCGCTAAATCGACGGGGCTGAGAACGAGCAGGAACTATGCTCACGGGCGAAAAATTGGTAAAGAGCCAAAAACGGGGCGCCAGGGGATGAAGAAGCAGGCCTGGAAGGCAGGACGTAGAGCAGTAAGAGTAGAAGCGGCTGAGAGCCCCCGGCAGCATACTTCATTCGCCGAATAAGTTCATTGCCTTCCCCTGTATCCGGTCCAGTTTGGCGAAACGAAAAGCGGCCAGAGTTTTAAGCAATCCAGGCGCTGATAGGTTAGGTGTGACCTCTTCCAATACATTCTTCGCTATTACGTACTGGCTACCACCATTTCTATAGATAGTACAAGCCACGTGGCGACTTTTTGTCACCCGCACACAATGTTCATCCCCCACGTCCAAGACAGCTGTATATGCGCAGAACGTTAAGTCCTGGGGGTATCCATGTGGGTGGGGGATGCGAATGACTTGCGTCGAATGCACACTACGAGGGTGGGGATATAGGTATGTGAAGCCTCTATGGCTTAATTGCTAGATCGGCAATCCCGCATTGCCCACATACCGACATCTGCGGAATGGCACGGTCCGTTTGAAAAGCCATACTGTTCGGGAAATGGTGCGCCAGTTCGCAAAGAGCGCCACTTTCGCAATAGACCCGCACATTCAAAAGGTTCTGTTGGTGGTGGGTGGCACGGGTTCATATAATACAAGAGCTAGGAGTGGAGAAACGAGTGTATTGAGTGCGACGTAGAATATAGATACTAACTAAAGAGCGGGTAAAAGACCTCTTTTATAGAGAGCCTGTGCGAGGCCGTGTAGCCTATTCGTAGTGCCTTAGAATAGGAATCGCCACAAAGGGAATAGGCATCAATCTAAAAGAATGATATGGTAATGACTTCGTCATTACCATATCGGTTGCCTATAGGCAACCTTCTTGGCCAGCGGCAGTGGATGTATCCGGCAGCCTAGTGGCCCACCATGGCGGAGAGGCATAATCCAACAGGTTCTACTTCGTAGGGCAACAGAAATAGGCTGAGCCAGCAATCGAGTCGGCATTTCTTGTCAATGCAAAGGCGGCCGCCACACTTGGCACTGCCGTTGCATCAAGGGGTCAGCTAAATGCTCCACATATTGCCACTGCAATGAGCATGACTGCGGTGACCTTGCTAAGTTCAAGGAGTGGACTTCCTATGCTCTAAGAAGTAAGCGCCGTCATGCTGACGCGGTGGCCAAGCTGTCACGGTAGGGGAAGGAACTTTGGACACTATCGTTATTCGTTAACTAGTTATCCCACCTCTCCACGTTTTGTACGTAAGCGAATAGACTAGTCCATTAGGCAATAGACGGTCCACTGAATTAGCCCGACAATTCGTCAGTGGACTAGTTCATTGACAACTGGACCGGCCCATTGGCCAATGGACAAGATTGACGAGTAGACCGGAATACCTATGCAGGCAAGAAGAACCCCCGTCTCCCCGAAATTGACAAAGTAGGATCAATAAATGCCATACCCACTTTAGAGATCAAACCAAGCCATCACTGCTCCAGATAGTATAAACAAACACCCCACCTAGATGCTCAGAGGGCCACGCGTGGATCCAGGGACGTGATATCAGCGCTTTTAGCTTCTCCGTCAAAAATGATTTCGCTTATCAGTTTTCCTGAGGCCGGTGCGTTCTGGATGCCCCAGCAACCATGTGCTGACGCGAGCAGCAGGCCCTTGACGCCGGTGGGGCCGAGCAGTGGTCCATTAGAGCCTCCGGACAATACGACGGGGAGATAAGAAGCACATTCGCTTGTCACAATGCCATCGCGGAGCTCCTCGGAGATGCTGGCAGCGGCGTTGATCAATTCTCGGTGTTGATGAGAAGGCATTTCGGGGCGGGAAGCGGGGGCGGGAAGAGGCACGTTGTGGTCTTCAGGCCCACAGATATAGACTTCATTGTTGGGTCGAGTCAGGATTTCTGGGGAGAAAATGTTCGTTCGTGTTTCCGTGGGGCTGCTGGCATTGGATTCATTGTCCTGTAATAGACTGTCACCGGCGGGAGACCGAGGCACGGTGACCCTTGTATAGAGGCAATAGCCAGGCAGTTGCCTCTTTAACCTTATGGTGGTGCTGTGCGCGGGAACGGCGTAGATGGGTGCCCACGGGAATAGACTGGAAGTCCAAGGGCCAGCGGCAAGTATAACTGTCGTTGCTGGTATTGTCTGAGCTTTGGATGTTGCGTTGTTGACATACCTAACCGACGATACTCTCCGTCTTGAAAGAGACTCTTGCGACCCTGGCAGTGTTGGTGATTCTGTGCGCCCGGTTGCGCATGCTGCTCGACCCGCCCTCTGCTGGGCGGCGCCAGGAGCCTCGACGAAGTCGATTTCTTTCACTGAACCCAGAATGAACTTCACCCCGCGTTCCTTGGCAAGCCGAGCCATGCCGTTCGTGAACAGGTACGGCTGGACCTGCGCAGCGGCGTTCGTGTCGGAGACGCCTTTAAAGCTTTTCACGGTCTCGGGAAGCAGCCAGTCTAGGCCACCTGGAATTCGAGATGCGCTAAGTTCCTTCCACGTCTTCAGGGGATTCTCGCCTTCCTTGGACAAAACCTGACTTCGATCTCCGCCCTGGCCCAGCGACTCCGCTACTGCCCCTTCTGGTGTTTGCCTGCCCGTCGCGCTCAGTCGCCCGCATCGAACCCGTCGGTAGCCCCAACATTTCTCGCCATCGTGTTCCTTCGCTAATTGTTCGTGCAGGTTGAAGCTCAACGGCGCGATGCAGCAAGGGTGTGCCCAGGATGCTAGAAAGCCTCCAGCCTTTCCAGATGCTGCCGCTGCGATGCCTGTTGCCTCTAGCAATGTGATGTTGTGCTTTTCGGGGACGAATTTTGGATGGCGCGTCAGATAGTAGGCCGTCGTGCAACCGATAACACCGCCACCTACGCACCAGGTAAGTTTCCAGAGTTAGAGATCGGCTATACAGATATTTTAAATTTCCCAACCTATGATTACGATTTCCTGTTTCTCTTGAATCTCTGACATCTTGAAACGTCTAAGCAAGACTTTCTGAGGTGCGAGAGTGTTGAAGCATGTAGACTATTCTGCTCGAAGAGAGCGACGTGTTTGAAGACGATTGGTAAGGAAATGGGGGAGATAGCCACGCTGCAGGCCGGTCGAGGTGAACCACGTAGGAATGGCGTGGTGCGGTATCGTATGTTGGGTGGCGTGTTAAATGACCCTACTACCCCTCACCAGGCCACTTGGAAATATACCGTCAAAGATAAGCGTTTTCGCGTAACTTATTTACTATCCGAATGATCTGCTTTCGGTATTCCAGTTTATTCGTTAATGTAAAGCTCCTTCGGTAGGGTCACCCCGTCCCACGTTAAGCCTCGCGTACTCTGATAAGCTGGCATTTTTGCACCAACGCACACTTTTTACAGCTACTACTATGTGATCTGGCTTAGTATGAAAGGTTTTTAGCTATTGTCTCACCATCTAACCTATCCCGATTGTTTTTATTGTTGCGCTATGGGTGTTTGGGTTGAATGCATGGTGACTTCAATGCAAAATTCGCTTCTTTCTAGCTTTTGCTCCATACACTCCACAGGGCGATATTAGATCTCATGATTAATTTTCTGTATAATTGGGAATATTTTTCGCTGGGCAAGTGTTAGCTAATATAGCCGGCAGTTTTACGCTATTTCTACATTAGGTTGCGCTGTCGTAGTTATTTGGTTGAGTAGTTGTGCCGTACACAAACTTTCCGCATGGTGCTGTATAGGATGGGCCGCACGCAAGAAAAGCCCTCGCTTCCAGAAGTCTAGATGATACTGCGACGTGGTTCGGAGAGAACCCCGACGATCGCATAATGAGAGTTACCATTACACCTAGCGGGCTAGTCAGAAGGGTGACTCCTTCCAAGGTGTACGTACAGACTAACAGGGCACCGCAATAAGCTATAGATTAATCGTCTAAGAAATATTACGGAGGCCATGCTCTTTTGGTGTCCCGACGTTTTGGGGCCAACTATCTTAGAATGATGGCGGCGAAATCTACCCCGCATTCTAAAAACGTGCCCGCTCCACAGTTCCGTTGGCCTTTCTATTCAAATCAGGCGTTGAGCCAGGCATCCAAGAGGCTTGGCCCAAGAAGCGCGAGCCGGATTTCCCAGCCTAGAGTTAATCTCAGGGCCATTTGGCGAACGATAGGGTCTTATTACGTAAGAGCTTTCGCATACCGTAGCCATACAGGCAGAACAGGTATCTCCCGCCATAGGCCAATCAAGCGATTGGCGAAGAGAGTAACCTCACCCAAACCCCGCACTTTTCTCCCTCTTTTCCCACTGCAGGCGATCACCCGGCCCTGACGCCGAAGCATCTCCACAACCCAACGTCCCAACGTCGAGACTTCAAGTTGCAATTTCGAGCCTAGCTCTAGGGACAGTTCGACAGCGTACATACATTTCAATCTCTTCGAACCCTATCGCCGCAATGACTCTTATCCAGGCACTCACCGCCTTCGTCACTTCCTCAGTCAGTGCAACCATGTTAGCCCTCTTACCTGCCGTAGCTATCGTTGTGATTGCTGGTGCGATAGCTATTCGACGGAAAACTGATCCTAAGCCAAACGAACCCCCGATGGTCCCGTATCTCGTGCCTTTCCTCGGCAGCGCAATTCCCTTCATGGGCGATTATTACAACTTCCTCGAGAAGAATGCGTAGGCGGTCCTCTCATAATCTCCTTCCACTAGATCCTACATATCCTTCACATGTGGCAGGCGCTGACGTATAACCCACAGGATCAAGAACGACTGGGGTCTCTTCTCGTTCGTCACGTTCGGACAACGATGCGTCTCGATTAACGATGACCTATCTGTCTACTTCTTCAAATACGCGAAGCAACTCCAATGGGACCCCGTTCTCGACATGTACATGGGCGGCTTCGGGGTGCCCAGCGACGTCATTTATCTCAGCAAAAGCAATGTGATGCACGAAATCTACGCGAAGAACCTTGCGTCGAGCGAGGCAGTCGATGAGTGGCTTACTAGGTTCCTGAGGTACATACACCAGGGTCTAGTGGAGACGCTGGGAAACGACGAGAAGGAGTGGAAGGAGATTGATTTGTTTCAGTGGTGTTCGGAATTGTTCTTCAAGGCCGTGACGCTGACGCTTTACGGGGAAGATTTTCCGGTGGACGAGGTCAAGCCACTGTTCCAGACATTCGATGACGGGATCTTTAAGCTATTGATGGGATGGCCGAAGTTCACGATACCGAAAGTTTATGCGGCGAGAGATGCGATCACAAAGATCACCGCTGAGTACCTGAAGAACGGTGGCGCAAAACGTGCGTCAAAGATTGTGCAGGTTCGGGAAAAACTGCACGAAGAACATGGCGTCGGCTGGGAAGCAAGAGCAAGCCTGCATTTGATGCTTTTCTGGGCGTTCGTTACTCCTTCCTTTCCTTCTCCATCACCAAAATCTGACTACTGACTTCTACCCCCACCAGTACACACACCAACTCGCCCAGAGCCTCTTTCTGGTGCCTTGCAGAATCGCTGCAATCCCCACCCCTCCTCTCCACCGTCAGAAAAGCCATCGCACCCCACGTCCTCACCAACACTCCGCCCTCTCCACCAACGCTCGACATCCCAGCCCTTGTCGCCTCCGCACCCCTCTCCTCCCTCCTCCACGAAGTCTTCCGCGTATACCTAACTGGCAATCTCCTCCGCGTTGCCGTAACTCCCGTCCAAGTCGGTCCCTACACTATCCGCAAAGGCGACCTGGTGCTCCTCCCCCTCCGCCATCTGCAGGGTTGCCCCGTCAAGCACCCAGAGCCTGGCAAGTTCGTCTGGGACCGCTTCATCGATAAAGCAAGTGGAGAGTGCAAGGTTGAGCCTCTTGGCATGCGCCCCTTCGGAGGAGGCGCGCTTTTGTGTCCAGGGAAGACTTTCGCGAAGTTGGAGATTATGGCATTTCTGGGCACCGTGTTGGCAGGGTGGGATATCGAAATACTGGAGGGACAGGAGAAGTTGGTTCGGAAGGATGTTCCCAGGCAGGGGGTGTTGGGGCCGGAGAGGGATATTAAGGTTAGGGTGAAAAGGAGGAGCGGTGGGTTAGTTTGAGGAGATGATGGGGATGGCAAACCAGGAACATCATGAGTTTTATGATGTTTTGCTTTGCGCAAGATATATGACGGGGTTGTGCGGGACTAATCTTAAATTGGCCCTTTCGTAAATTGAACGGCTATTTCACGAGTTGGGTGTAGTATTTCATCGTTGGTAATATGGATTTTAGAAACGTCCACCCCACTCTCAAAGCGCGCGCCAAATCTAAATTTCATTAATTACCGCCACCACCGTTCCACATGAGATAGATTCGCGTCACACCACATGCAAGACCCGTAACCGCCTCGTAAGCCCTGAGCAACCTCCTGTGACATGGGGGGCTGGGGGATAATTCTTTATTCTTGCTGTGAGTGTTAATAAATTAGGAGCATTATGGGCGCTGGCGCGTGTGGAATAGCCAGCACCTCTCATCAAAAACCCCATCACCCTCTCTGCCAGAGCTAGCTAATAGTTTCCACGTTGCCCATCAAGACGCTGCTCCACCGCAACCGGCGGTTGAAACGGCTGTCCCGCATTCTCACCCATCCGAGAGTGTAATCGCGCCTCCAACTTCCTTCTCTAGCGTCCCTCGCGAACGTAAGCGTACTCAAGGGTGAGGATAGCAAGGAAAACGACCGCCACCCCCACGCCCAATTCCATTGAGCCGCCCACCACTTCCGATCTGTGCACGACTGGCGCCAGACCAGTAGATCATCATGTGTGTCTTGACACAGCCCGTCCGGGCGACAAATATCCGTTGATACGTTTTGGGCTAGGCAGCACATACTGTATTGGCCTGCGTTGCAGGGCCAAGCGACCTAGTCCGGGGAGCTGTCTTCGACACTGCCATCGGGGTGATAGCAGACCTGCTCCGAGGGTGTCAGAACCGCTGATTTCAAGGCTAATAGCAGCCAGAAGATCGATTGTCTAAGCAGCTCATATGCCATTTCTAGTCAGAGTGTTATACAATCGCTAGACTGCTGCGGGGGTTTTGGTGACTTGGATGACCCCGCAAGGCGAGGTTTACGGCCTTTTTTTGCGGGTATCAGTATTCCCACAGGGTGTTTTGGTAACGCCACAGGGACTTTGGTAATGCCACAGGGTTTTTAGTATTGCCACAGGTTTCTAGTTAAGCGATGCCTAAAACTCAGTTAAGAAAACCATTAAACAGCGAGTGGGTGAGCTTGCAACAGGAATACCATTACCGACTAAATATATTCATTCTGTTTCCAATATTGCCCTTTCCTCCCAATCCTTCGCCATATTTTAAAACTAAAAATCTAGTGCACAGGCGCTTTATATCACCAGAGCGGTGCTGTCATAATGCGCATGCTGGAAATTTCTTGGGGCCCTCTTGCCTATGAGTTAGACTCCCTTCTCTATGCTTAGGTGCCCCATCTCCTAAATGTTCGCTAAAAGGCTACGTACCTTTCGGAAGTTCATTGACTTCCACGACTAACCACACAACAACAAGTATGTCTAGCTGAGATTTATCTTCAGGGTTTATCAGGCTGCCTAGTCCCGGATTTAATTTAATGATGCCCTTTCATACTCTTGACCGACGCCCATGCCTGCACGAGCCCTGTAACTGAGTGCAGGAACCCAACCAAAACAGTCAACCCCAACGCTACGACCGCGGTCCGAAAGGTCCACTGTTAGTTCTTTTTCCGGCTTCCCTCCAAAGGCCCCATATACTACTAGGTTTCGAATCGTCTAGTTTTTGCTTCAGCTTGACGAGGCGGCCCCGCCGGTGGTGGAAGTGGTTGATTTGGCGTTGGGGTGTGGATAGGTAACCGCATTTGATAAGACTGGGGTCGAGTGGCGTGGCCGACTGGGGCCGCTTTCCAGTGAGCCACCAGCGTGTTCTGGCGTCATGTTGCGGAAAGGGGAGCTCTACGGTGTCTAGGGTCTCCTCGATGTAATCGCGAGGCAGAAACACACAGTAGCTAGTTGGTTTGCTGCTAGCCAGTGCCAATTTTCTCGGAGTTTTGTTTCTTAGCATTCGGACACGATGACAGATTACTAACTTGCATCAAGGTGTTGGCGTAGAAATGGAACATAGTGGGAGATATGCACATGCTGTTTCCTACCAGCAGGCTTGGCCAGCAAATGATCAGCAAAATTCGACGTCCGCACGTATTGGAAACTAGCCTGCCGCTCCAAGCGGAACGCCTTGAAGGGTTTCGGTAGCTGGGTTGTCGTCGCGATGGCTTGTTGCGGCGAAGGCAGCCCACCAGTGACGGTTTTGAACCGTTCGCCTTCAGCACACGAGATCACGGTTTTGCCGCTGACAGCGTGAGAATCTAGTGTGCCAACGCTTACCATCAACCAAAGGTGAATGGTAAGATGGATAGGGACGCCTATGGTTTCATCATCGAAACGTTGTTCCTGCATCCAGCTACGCTATATATACCACATTGCTTCCATCTTCACACCGTTCTCACCGCTTCCCTTCTAAGGGGCATCTCCAAGCTTTGGCGTGTCATGGTTATCCACAGGGTTTCGCCGCATTCCGTCCGTAATTCGCATACGACTCGCGTACTCTCAACCCGACCTTTGATTTGGCTGTGACTTACACACGTTACCCTCTGAACCACACCGTCCTCAAGCGCCTGCACAATCACCGCGCGACCTCTGCACCCTCCCTTAGGTCTGAGGCCCTTTTGCTATGTTCTATCTCCATAACATCTAGCTGGTTTATCCGGTCGGCGATGAGACGGAGCCTTATCGCCGCTGTGACATTGGAGCCGGCCCAGCACCCGTGATGATCCTACCCATGCACGACCTCTTAATCGTGCAGCTCAAACCCGTCTCGCGGCATCTTTAACTCGCCGAGAGCCTTCTGTATTTGAACGTGCAGATCTCTTGGTCGTAGCAAGAACCCGCAGTGGGCTCAAAAGTGCCTGAGGGTATTAGGTGTTGGAAAACGACGGTCAAAGATTTAGATTGGGGATGGAGCGAAGCCGCCTAAAAACTCTGCGTGGGTGCCAAGACGCTGGTTCCAACATTAGGAAGGCCTTGGAAATGCCTAGCCGTCTTTACCACGTATTTCATTTAAGCTTAATCGATGCCCTATTGTTCCGTTTACCGCCCTGTGGCAATACTGATACTGCTTTACTCAAATCATTTTCTAACACTCAACTGCTTTCATAATGACCCACAAACAACGGAAGCTGTTCTAGTGACTCAGATCCGTGACAACTGTCGATTTCGCCCAGGGGCGGTAGTGCTTAGGCTGGTTGGAATATTAATTGCTATCCTTGTATCATCAGAATACCTGCATTTTTATGCAGCCATCCCACTTAGTGGGTTAGAGAACTCGTAAGAAATGAAACGTATTTAAATGACCTATATGTAACCTCCAGAGAAAATAGGTATCTGTACCAGGCCGGCCAAGGCCCGGGATATTCGCGCCAAACCGAAGCCTAACCCGTACCCTATCTACACCAGCCCAACCCTCTTTCTCCCATTACAGCCTCCCCAGCGTCGGGCTCTCCGCCTGGCCTCCGTTCGTGGTAGTCGACTCACCACTTCCCTTCAAACTTCTCATACTCCCACTCGGACTTTGTGCCCTCTTAGCGCCACTAGCACTGCGCATCCTGCTAGCACTGCCGACGCTCTCTATCCTCTCTTCCACCTTCGCGTCATTGCCCCGGTGAGAGCAGGTCATAAAGGCCAGGATACCGTTCTTAGCGTTTTCCCACAAACCCAGACATGCCTGGTACGAGTTGACGACGTAGATAAGGGAGTTCCAGAAGCCTTGGAGAGGGAGAAAGAAAGAGACAGCGAGGGCGAGAGGGTAGTTTTTGGCGCTGGGGTTGACGGTTGTGAGGAGGCGGTTTGCGAATGAGGGGACCTATTTTCCGTTGAGGTCTGTACTCTACTTCAAGAAATGAAGGAAGGAAGGGACAGTGGAGAGTGGAACTAACCCATGTGATGACTAACGCTAGAAAGAAGAGCAGGGCACACCGGAAATATACAATTGCGGCCTTGTTCACACTTCTCGTTACGGAGTTTTGGTTGCCGCCCAACCGTTTCCCCGCCGAATTGGCATCCTCTCCCGCCATCCCGCCTTGCCCTAGTGCCTTTGGCCCTCGGGGGGACATCTCGCTGAGTTCGATACTCATGGAATAACCGTCCTTCCTAAGGTTTCTCTGGGCTCTCTCCGGGCTTAGGGTGAGGGCGGGGAGGGAAGGAGTTCCGACGGGCGAGGTTGTGACCTGCGCGTGGGTCTTCTCCATGACTACGGCGGTTAAGGGGCTGTTGCCTCCGGCGCTGTTACTTAGGGTGGTGTTTTCGGTGAACCGCGGAGCACCCGAGTGAACCTCTTGCATTTTGCGACGTTGGCGCCAGATTAGGCGCGCGGCGCGGATGTGGATCACAAACACGAGAATGACGGTTATGCTGCGTAGGTTGGTGTTAAACAGGGGTCAAAGTGAACAAAAGGGGAGAGAGTAACTCACCCAACAGGGGCGTAGCCTAAGGGGAGGCGGAGGTAGTCGTATTCGAGGCTGATCCAACACCAAATCTGTATCACTCCCCGCATTAGCATATAATCCCATTGAGCCGGGAACCTGTCGTCATTCTGGTATCATACCGATGCATTTCCATATGCCTTCACTCCACCCCTCGCCTGAATGAATAGAAGCGTAATGGCGGGTATGGCCGGCACCCCGTAACAGGCAGCGATATAGCACCACTCAAGCCGCCTCAGGTCGCTTGCGGTGTAGCGCCGGAAGAAGACGAGGTGGACATTGATCGCCATGGCGAAGATCCAGTATGCGTCTGCAGGCATCATCCTGTTCGGGGTTATGTGAGCAAAGTTCGTCAAGGCCGTGCTTCCTGGAACTTCTCGGGGGAAACAAGTAACCACATGAGGGGAACACAGTTTAGACTACTTACATCTGAACCAGGAAACCTTGAAATTGGCATACGCCCGACGAGGAACCTGCCTTAGGTCCCTCCAGCGAGATCAAAGCCACAAGACTAGCAAAGATATTGCCGAAGGAGGCGTAGAATGCTAAACGGTTGAAAGACTTGTTGAAGGAGGAGAAGCAGAGGAAGGTGACAATGATGAAGACACTACCGCAGATGGAGAGACTTCCACTAAGCCTCTCAAGAAGCCTAAAGTGCGTGTCCCGCTCAGCCCCAAAGGCTGATTGCCATTGCGTTGCCATGGCTAGTTGTGCCGCAACGGGCACTCCTTAAAATCGGTTATGATATGATGCTTGGTGGAGAAGACATAGGCAAACGGTGGACAACTGGTATGGGCAGCGGCGAGATGCTGGGTTAGGATCGAAAGCAAGAGCGTAGGAAACTATAGACAGACGAGGGGGGAGGCAGCGCCTATATGTTTGGTTCCAAGTTGTTAATTAAACAATGAAGGACTTATATGTTGTCGCAAGGGCACGCGAGAGGTGAACCGCAACCGCGCTGGTTTAGGTGGTCGTGAATCCTAAGCTCGCAACGTGACACAGGGCTTATACGCGGGTTGGATTCGAGTGTGGTGTGGGTGTGAATGGTTGGTTTACTCTTTTCTTGATTTCAAAATGAGATTGGCTGGTAACGGATGCCGGTGGCAGGCGTTGATGTGGATGCGGTATGTGAGAAACCTTTTCAGACGAAGGGACAAACCCGTAGTTCGCGCTGACAGGAAAGATGCCGCGAGGGCACGCAGCGCGGTGGGAGAGGTGTAAATTATACGTCACGCCTCGTTTGCTTTCGCAAGTCCGGCCTTGGAACACATACTACAGTAGGCGTGTGCGTTTGGTTGGTAGGGATGGTGGGGCCAGGCGCGAAACTGAACTGTCGCATTTTTGTAGCATTACCGTGCACTTCAGTGGGTTTACGCACTCAACACACAAACACAAAACTCTAGGTGTCTGAGCGCAACTGAGGCGAGGGCACTGGCACCCGTTGCCCTATTTATCCATTGGGAGAGCGAGGCAATAGACCTTTTCTGCATCTTCCACAGCAGGGGAAAATTGGTACGATGTCCGTCAGCTCTCATTGGCTTTCGCTGCTTGGAGGTTAATGCGACCGTTTATCCCTCGTCGAATGCGAGAATAGCTGTCTTGCCTTGCCTCGCTCTTTCCTGCGCATGTCGACGAATAGGGGTGGCAGGACCTGGCCCGTTTGAGTTAGTCATGTAGAAGCCAGTCAGTTTCTCAACTGCACCACTCAGCACACCCCCTGTCCGACTCTCGGATCCCACGAATGTTTTGCTTTTTAATTTGATGACCTAGACTATTGTAAAGCCCATACCATATACTCGACAGTGTGGATCACTTTCCACCAGCTCGGCGCGGTTAAGTTCGGTCCCTTCCCTTAGCCCGACGGCCAATGAGTCCTCGGTTAAGGATCTTATGGTCACCAAGCGAGCCAAACAAAACCCTTCGCAAGTTCTCAATACCCTGGCCCGACGTCTGATCGCGTACTCCTGCGTGTTTCCCACTGCTCCTTCACTCCGTCAGGCCTCTCTCCCAAGCCATCCTTCCACCACATCCGAGCCCCGTGATTCCGGTGTTCTGACGTCTGCTCTATTCAGCCTAAAGGAATATTATGATGTTAATGCGTCGCCGCGAAAAGAGCCTGAGCCGGGGGTAAGATAAGATGCAAATAACATCAATCTTCAAGGGACCTGGAATCGACTCTGCCGCACCAGCTAGACTAATTCGACCAAGTTGACCTGTTTCGACCTGTGAGGCGAGACGCTTTGACCGGCCCGCACTGCAAGGTATTTGCTCCAGGAGGCCGCCCGCCCAATCTTAAGATCTTCAGTTAGGGTAGTCGGGAGGCCCCCGCCCGGACATTGTAGCATACCGAATGAAATTGGTATAGCTTGTTTAGTGCTATGACCCGTTGGGAGATCCTCTTAACCAGAGCTCGACTCAGCCCCTTTACTAGGCTAGCCTGAGACCTACACCAAACCATATCTTTGTAAAACGGTGGGTCGTCCAACGTGTCCGACTCCTTCGCTGCGCAGTCCATGCAAACATCATCTCTGGCCTCTGTCTTGGTACAAACCAGGTCCGCCAGCAGCAGTCTTGCCGGCGTTGGCTGTGCGGTTACCTTCATGCAAACTATCAGGTTACTGGTACGGCCACAAGGCATTTTGGTAACCCCCAGGTTTTTTAGTATCTGTTGTAGATGGGGGTATGTACGAGGGCTGGCTTTAAGTAGAGAGTGGCTATATTAAAGAGCGACTATTCTTCTACTACTTCATAGGGGTTCCGGCCTCCTTATAAGTTGCTGCCAGCAGCGGTAAGTCTCCCAAAATAGATGCTGGGGGCCTCCGAACTGAAACCGTCAGCTAAGTCGCTGCCAGCTAGGTCCCGGACCCAGCTGGTCGGCGTCGCCGAAGCTGAGCGGCGCACTCAGGCACCAATCACAACAGTAACATCAAAGGATGGCTAGTGAAGGGCTTCCGGTAGGTAACTGTTGTGGTGGCGTTGTCGGCCTGCCCGAGATGGCGGCCTGGGCCGGGGCCGCCGGCCGGAGTCGCCGATGAGGCCTCTAGCAAGCACTATATGTAGGCCGTCGTGGCTATAGTTAATTGGAAAATCGTCCGCTACAACAGTAACCCCTCATAATAAGCAGCGCGCGCCACCCCAAACGATGTGTGGGGGCGCTTCCCCAGTCTCATTACAAGGTTGAGCAGCGGTCAACCCTCACCACAGCAAGATGACTGGCCAAACCCTCTCCCTTCCCTGGCTTGCGAAGCGTACGTTTCGCGAAGGCGATTGATATTTCCACAGGCCTAAGCGCTAACGCCACCGGGTGAAGTTGATAACGCCACGGGTCTAGATAGCGGCACCCCAGCACCCTACCAACAAAACTACAAATATTAGTATAGGCCGTTAGCCGCAGTAATTTGCGCGCTATGAGCGCACGAATGCTCATTAGTTTAGATGCGGATTGGAGTTCTGTTGCTCTTCAAGATTGCTTAGAATGATATGGGGGTTTCGGGTTTGAAATAACTAGATTCAGCGAGGCCTTTACCTAAGCTTAGACACTTCATAGCCCAAAACCCGAATTTAACTCGCTAATTTAGCGACTATTTTAACCATAGCATCGCAACAACCCTAGATGCACGACAGCTCAGATATCCAGGCTTGAGGTGCTTGAGACTACAGGCTGGCTGTAATTTCGCACCAGTCATTTCTTCACAGGTATTTAGATGGATGTGACACCAGGCACTACAACTTGGCTGGGGCAGCTATTGTTTTAGGCGTCGCTTAACTAGAACCCGTGGCATTATCAATTTCGCCCTGTAGCGTTAGCGTTTAGGCCCGTCAACAGCCTTTACATACAGACTAGAATAGCTATTATGAACATATTTCGGTGTAAGATGATTAGCCGAGCCAAAAAGCCTGCCTTGGGTGACCGTTCACGAAGGCTTGGGGAACCACCGAAAGCCAGGTGACAACCGTGTAGATCAGGTCAATCATATTTCCAGGCCGCCAAATCGCTCTGGGCACAAATCCCCTTCCAAACACCTTTCACTTCGTTCGGGGAATGAGTCGCCCTACTATTTATGTGTTATGCTGCCGCCAGGCGCACGAAAATGCACTCCGTTGTGTGATCCTGAACGCCACCATCCGATCCCAACGCCTGAAGCCGCGATAACGGGTTGGGGATACTCTGCGCATCCCACCTGGAGGAAAAGCTCACCTTAATTTCATCCCCACCAGCTCCTCCGGCAAGTAACGACAGCCCCCAAAAGTACCGGCCGCGTGCGATAGGCTCAAGGGGCTCGCCCTCGAGGTCCCATTACCCGAATCCCAGGCCGAAATCGGCCCAGGGAACTCAAACGAATGTGTTGTAGCGGACAATTCTGACCTTGTCTTCGTTGTAGGCGAGAGTCAATATTAGGATTAAGAGATACCTCATCGTCTAGAAACATGCCCATGTTGATATAGTCTTCAAAAAGTTCCTCGTTTAGGATATTTTTGATGACTGCAGCTTGTGCAAGAGTGAAGGGAACATGGCTGCCTCACCATGAAGGTCTGCCAAACATGACTTTATAAAGTGTTTTACCATCTAGTAAATCACTATGTATTGAAGAGTTCATTGTTCAGGCAATATCTAGTAATGCACAAGACTATGTCACTTTGCCAGTTTTCACCATCCAAGCTCAAAGTTTTTTCTTCAATACATCATTAGCCTGCTCTACCATACCTTGTGTTTGAGAGTGTCAAGGTTGCCTATTAATAATCTTCACACTATACTCCTTTAGCAAAACAAGTAAAGATTCTTTGAATTCTCCATCATTATCATATTAAAGAATACAAGGCACACCTATTACCTCAATCCAGTTGGTTATCCTATTAGCAACTTCAGCTGCTCTCTTGCTTTTTAGTAGGTAGAATGATAAGAAGTAACTAAAATGATCCTTAATGTGAAGAATGTATTTATATTGCCTATCAGGGCATTTTCCATAATCTATTAAATCGATTTACATATAGTCTAGATACTCATTTGACACAATAAGAATAATGAGCAGGTGAGTTATGACGATCTGACTCCGATGAGGTCTCGTCTTCTAGTTTGTCTTGGTGTTCAGGTACAGTACGGCCAATAGTTATGGACCGTTTCGAGTTGTGGGCCAAAATTCTTCTATTAAACTAAACTGCGCCTCCAACTACAATACAAGAGTTTACGTCGCTTTCTTCGC
>JAJDMX020000503.1:0-23290 GCA_022345685.2 Nothomitra cinnamomea | reverse complement strand
GGACGGGCCCTGAGAAAGCTCACATGCCTTAGCTTACCGCTTGTCGCATCTCTCCGAGCAGAGACGAACGGATCCTTATCGTAGCCCGAGCGCCCTTCAGACCGCCGCCAAGAAGATTAAGCTGTGGAGATGCAACAAGCGTCAATGATTCCGATAGCAAGCCCAGCTGCTGCTAGACAGGAAATCTCTCGACCACACCCCCTGCAATGCCTATCTAAAGCCGTTCCAGTGGGGTCGCTAGCTGAAAGATTGGGCCTTTACTTGCAACATGCGTTGAAACCTCGGTTGGACTAGGTCAGCATATTGCGATTGTGGCCTGCGCTGGCGCTGTGCAGCTAGAACTCAGTATTTTATCCAGAATACTGCCACATTTGAACGTAGTTCGACTATAATTGGCATCACCACTTGGAAATATGACGACGAAAGGCCGACAGGTTTGAAGTGAGCGAAGGTGGCGTAATTTTGTCGGAAAAGTTCTCCTCGCACCCCAGTGACACTCCATCAACACTAACGCGGATTCCTGCAGATTCAGAGCGGATGTCAGCCTCGACACCATGTCAAAAAAACCTGTCCCAGTTTACCAAAAGTCATGCGACATACTTAAGGATCCCAGTTACTGCTTCCCCATCCAGAGTTCACACTCAACGTCTCTTTGCTCATCCAGCCACACAGAAAGCGTGCGGGTCTCGTTATCCGGACGCTCGATACCGATATTGAAAAGAGTGGTGGTCCTACGGACGCCAACATGCGGCCGTCTAGAGTGGCAAAATGACTCAGCAGCCGTAACAGGTTATCTGCATACATCCAGTGTAATTCGGAAGAAGCCTGATTCGTTGGCCGGTCAAGGCTGTGAAAGGCTGTGAGCTGTATATTACCTATTCGAAGGGCCAGCGCCTGCTCCATTTCGCAGCGCTCCTTGATCGCGATTATCCTCTCCTCACCACATCATACAGTGCGAAAACTTCACAAGTGCCGCGTCGCTTCCTGATTTATAGACACAGAATAACCGACGACCATGTCTGGATCTGCTGGCTGGATCGATGATGAAGGCTATGCAAAGCTCACGGGCGAGCCAAGTCAGCCATCCGCCAAGTCTACAGCAAAATCCTCATCTAAAATTTCAAGTGAAGATGGAAAGAAACCTACAGAAGAGAAAGCTGGCGACACACCAAATAGTGCAGATCAGCTTGCTGTCAGCGAAACCGCCAAATCTGGAGAAGAAACTAAGGATTAGCAGGATATCGCGACTGATATTGATGGATCCCAAATGGTATGGCTGAGCAACTCAGCTTCAATCGAGTGAAACACTGACAAGGATGACAGCTTATTACTTGCAAAGTTCGGTCTCAGCGGTTTGGATAATTGTTCCGCCAGCTATCTGTCAATGTTTGATGAAAGCGTGGAGAGCGATCGTTGAGGAGATTTCCTGTCTTTCGAATCACCAGGGACTGTCCAGCTGTCTGGCTGGCTGGGTCGGTCGAAAATATTGCTCCAGCATGGGCAGATGAATGCGAGTAATTGGGGCACCGAATGAGCCGCACTCGCGGTCGCTCCACCACAAGAGCCCCCGTGCTTCCGCAACAGAGTCGCTTGTGATAGTAAATCTCTCCTACAAATAATTCGGGGTAATAAGACCCTCAAATTCTCAATCGTGCGAGAGCGTTAGTCTCCCCTGTGGGCCAAATGAATGACGACGATATCCCCATAGCACTAGAAGACGGGGTCAGCGTAGAGTTCGTGGAGTGCATAAACGCTGGGGGCAGCCAACACCCGGTTTTGGGCCTCTTTTCCTTATGCAGCGAGTGACTTTAGCTTGCCTAACCCGGCTCGGCCCGCAATCTACTTACACTTAGGCCGAAGTCTGTGCCAAAGCCATTGACTTTATCCCGTTTCGTTGCCCTGCTGCTGCGGGCCGCTCCCATTCGCCCTGGCGAAGCCTCCGTCGTGTGGTCTAGCCGTATGTAGCGAAAGCGGCTGCAGCCTAGGGGATGCGGAAAGATTGGACGTTTTTCGCCTAACTTGCTGCAAAGCCGTGAAATGCTTTCCGCACGACGTGTCGTTAGCACAATTCTTTTTCGAGTGGAACTCCGGGCAAGGTATATAGTAGGCACATTAACAGTAGGCAGAAGCCGTTGCCTTTGCCACATACTGCGTAGCCTCACACATGGAGCAGGCATAAACGGATTCTCCTTAGTTCCTCAATTCCGGCTGCGCTGGAATCAGGATGGGGATATTTCGAGGCACTGAGTACTGAGTACACCTACACAAACCCAATACGCCCACACAACTCACACAGCTTAATACCCCTGTGCAACTCAACACAACAACGCAACGGGCATGTGTGCATTACACAAACTAACCAGCCCTGACGGCAGATACCTGAAAATAATGCGTCAAGTATCTACGAAAATCGGGAATCCGCTAGTTGTGAACATATATAGGAGAGTGAATCTGAAGCGATTAGATTTTCTCACACGCTCGCCGCGCGGGTGCAAGCAGCATTATTCGAGATTCGCCCTGGACCTGCCCAAGTGCCCACGAGCGTAACTACAGTTCTGAGACCTAGAAAATCCTGTCTTTACTTCTCAGCCTGACATGGCTGCAATACCACACACCGGAAAAAAGGCCGTGTTCTAAAGAACTGCGATATTCTACTCAGTATATCAGGATAGCATTGACCACATCCCTACAAATTTGTGATACCTCCGCCACAGATAAAAAAAGCTTCACCACCATACACCTGCAGATGGCAGCTTATATTGATCGCTCATGACCTGGCGCTAGGACAAACAGGGTCGGCCTCATACCGGGTCAATGCAACGCCGTCCTGGTTAACCTGGGCCAACCACATAGGGTGATTACGCCTCGATGTGCCAGCATCCGAAAGGCAGCAAGCATAGGCTGATAATAGTCTATCTGCGGTAAAGGGAATTTATTGTATGGGGCAACAGAGCCTATTCGCTGGATAACACATTTTTTTAACATCTTTAACACAGCTATGCACGGTACGCGGTTACCCCTGTCGCTTCAAACTATCCGTACTTGAGGTCCCCTGGACCAACGCATCGTGCTACCTACCCACTATAACTATCACACCAGTATTCTCAACTACCAAATCCAGAATATCCCGGCAACAGTGCTTTACCGAATATGCCCCTACCCCTTAAACAGGCTACGTAACACTAATCTTAGGTTTTAACCACCTTCATATCCACTCCATGCATCTCTTTAGAAAATCGGCAATCGCCATTGGCCGGCCAGGCCGGGTGAATTTGGCATCGGTGCCCCAAAATACAATTTTCTTCACTGCACTGCAAACCCCTCGTGCATGGAGACAGCCTTGCAATGAAACGCTCGGCTTCTAGCTCTCTTCCGATGAGTCTTTTTCCGTGCTCGTGCTTACAGCACACATAGGCGCAATGCCCTAAAAGATGATACTGATGGCAGAGCTTCCGGTGCTTGAGATTGCTAACGATCTGCACCGAGACTTGCAGAGGGGGGTCAACGCGTTGACCTCTACTGTTACGAAGGACAGAACTCCTGGACGGCGAAATGGGGAGAACCATCTGATCTAGGTTTGTTCCTGAAAGCGCGCCAAAGGTTATTGTAGACACATAGTTCGATGGTGGAGTCCTCGACGATTTTAGAGGCGTAGTGGAGAAAGTCACTCCCCGTATGAGCAGGGGAGTGTTGCGGAAGACCGACGGGAATGATGTTGTTCTAAATTTGCCTGCCAAGCCCAAAAGCTCTTTGGCAAATGGAGGGCCTTCCAACATCGTAACACGCTTGTTTGTGTGCTCATTTCTACTGAAAGGTCCCAGCAGCCGAGCATAACCGTTGTCGGCAGGACCTCCGAAGATGATATGCTTGCAGCGAACGTTCTCTATATGCATCTTAAAAACCTCTATGAACACGCATGAGCTGTCAGATAATAAGAAACAGTCAAAGATTAGAAAGGGAGGTGCGGACCTCGTATCTTCTCGTCTGCACACTCTTTGCCGGCCCCCGCATCGACGAAGTCGGAAAGGGGATCCCCCATATTGAAACCTCGAACAAAATTTCCAACGTCCGAAGCTTGTTCAAGTACGTTGATGTCACGATAAACTTTCCCCAACCCTTTCATGTTGGCATACACACGGATAACACAACCTACGCCTTGACCGATACCAAGGCTGCCGTTGACATATTCGATCACAGAACTCTTCAACTTTCTGGCGGCGTCTTGACCGCCTAACTCGGCATTTCTGACAAACTCGTCACGAAACTGAAATTTTATCAACATCAGTTAGATTCATCTGCCGAACTGAGGCGATGAGTCAAAGAAATATCCAATGCCTTACATTTAAACAGTCGCCGTCAACTAAAACCAATACGAACGTATGACACTCCTGTCGCTAGATAATTCAGTATCGATAGATGAATGAAACGATCAATTTTCGATTTATATTCCACTGACCATCAATTCTTCCCATTTCTTAACCTTCTGTTTCTCTTCACGAGCCTCCACTTGGCGAACAGTGGCCAGGGTTTTCCACTGCTCCAGTTCATCCCTAGTCTTCTGGAGCTCATCACTTAATTGCTCGTTCTTGTTTAAAAGCCCCTAGATAAGTCGAACGGTTAATTCAGCAAGGGCTTCGAGCAATGAGATAGGATTGTAATCAACTTCAATGTATTCGAATTTTTCATTTTCCTTCTCTTTCAACTCCTCAAAACGTCGTCGATCTAGGTCCATACTTCACACCGCTCACTATAACAGATATACACCGAGAACCCCAACTCTTGCTCAAACCAGTCATGTGGGGAAACTACGTTGCTTCCCCAATTACTCGACGTCGCAGGGAAATCGAAAGCCGTGCAAAAACTTGAAGGTCTCGGACCGGGAAATCTTCCATCTTTTTACTGTGCGGCAGGGACGAGCTGAGTGACACATTGAGGGTGTAGGTCCACCGCAGTTAACTGGTCAACACTAGTGCGGGGCTGCATGCAGTTCGTGCGTGATATCCTGGATCCATGAAACCTGAGCTCCAGACGCTCTACCGATACCTTTGTCATTACTCTCGTCAAGAACGCCGAAAATAGTCAAGTTTGAGACTTTGGGCCGAGAGTGACTTCCCCCCCGCCTGAGCCGAGCCATCGGACAATTGAGCGTGCGCAGATTTGGAGACGAGAATGGAGTGCAGCATCGCCCAGTGCTCGGAAGGAACCGTTGTGCGTTCGCAAGTTTATTTCAGCCAATGGAAATTCCTAAACAGCTGGATTTCTATCCATCGAGCGGCGCTCCCTTCCGGTCATGAGGGGACGCTGCACCTAGCGAAAAGTTGGAGAATATGGTCATTGAGAAAGCGAGGTCGGAAAAGGGTTTTGGAAAATGTCGGAAGAACACTATTACGTGATTATTGTATAACAACTCTCCTTCGCGGCTTTTAAGTTTTGGGGAACTCTTGTCTAAACGGACATAGACATCTTCTCAGAATTTTTACCAACCTTGCAGTTGGTTTTTTGTTGCTGGATAGCACGCTCTGTAATAGCGTTCTTGAGGCAAAAAACCCCGTAGTTGCACAAGCACAATGCTAGAAATTACTAACGTTAGTGATGCCGTGTAGCCTTTATTATTTTGCTTTAAAATTACAGGATATTGCGGTAGATATCTTAAAATGTCTGGATTGAACAAGGTAGAGCATAGCAGTGGTGCAGGGGTAAAGAAAATGTGGAGTTTTTTTTTGGAATTTTTATTCGGAAAAAGAATTGTGCCCGGCTTGTCGTCAGGGTCATTTTCGGAGTGCAGAGTGACTACGGAGAATACATTCCGAGTTAGCCGGTGCTCATACGCACGCCCTGCCGTGCACAATTCGCGGATCTAAAACATGAGAAGTGAAGAAAGAGCTGAGTTACCTCAAAAAACTTTGCCTTGACTGCTTTTCCAGTGTCCGACGCCACAAATGCAGTTGCTCCAAGCTAGACAGAGAAGCGCAAGGCTTTGTCGTGGCGCAAGCCTGCGGTGCGCAGTATCCGCGCTCGCATTGGCGGGCGGCAATGGTAGTGTGCCTCTCGCGGGGCTCTGCAAGGCTTAAACAGGGCTGACGCACCCCAAGCGCGGTTGCCATCGTTCTTTCTAAAGCCACTCTCCCTTCATCTTGTGAATCTTTGCTTAACAATTGCTTCAATGGGTGAATGAGGCCTTCGCGACGACGTCAATCGAAATTACATGCTAGATAGGCGAAATGGCCGGGAAGAACCGTCGTTCGAAGAAAACGATTCTTCTAACACAGAGTATTACTCCTGCGAGATCGAACCGGCCGGCCCGGGCGACAAACGGCACTTCCATCTATGACCAGCTAGAGTCAGCAGGGTTGGCAGCGTCACAAGGAAAGCTCTCTCTGAAGCAAATCTCAGCAGAATCTCAAGGTCTGATATTTAGGCTATTCGTTACGATGTCCAGTCAACGTTTACTAACGTCTGGCTATGGTGCACCAGCTCCAACTCCCACTCCTATCAGCAAAGTTGATTCAAAAACCGGTTCAAATCCGCCGGCTGCAACTCCTTCTCCAAGTCCTACCCCGAGCCCTGCAGACGGGGCCAATCTGAAATCCATTTCAAATCCGCCGTCTGCAGTTCCTGCTCCACGTCCTACCCCGAGTCCTGCAAATGAAACTGATCGAGAAGCCATTTCAAATCCGCCGTTCGCAGCTCCTGCTCCAAGTCCTACTCCGAGTCCTACAAACGGAGCTGATCGAAAAACTTCAAATTCGATGTCCGCAGCTTCTACTCTGCGCCTTGCTCCGAGTCCTGTAAATGAAGCCGATCGAAAAGCCATTTCAAATCCGATGTCCGCAGCTTCTACTCCATGCCCTATCCTGAGTCCTGCTCAGAATCTTCCTCCGTATTTTACATTCGGCCCAAATGTCGCTCCCCGAGTCGCTGTGGGACCTGAGCGAGCAAGTGCTGCTCTGGGGGTCCTTCCGAAAGTCATAGCATTCCAGCCACAAACCTCTCGTCAAAGCCTTCCTCTAAATACCAATCTAAGAAATTATCTGGATCCCCAGGCTTCAACTTTCAGTCCAAGGTCTTTGCCGCAGGTCATTCCGAGGACTGTTCTTAATCCGCGGGCTGCAGATTTTACTCGAAGCCTTACGCCAAGTCCGACTCCGAGTGTCGCACCAAGAGCTACTTCGGATCCACAAAGGGCACCTATGGTCGTATCTAGCAACCAGAGTTATGGGAGGATACATTACGATAAGAATTCTGCAGACTTGGGCCGTCTTCCTTTTGGAAGTCTAAGTTTGCTACCGGTGTTACCGTCCTTTCATGCAGTATTTAGGACGCCATTGTCACCCTATGTAAGGCCTTTAGTCAAAGATGCGTTCAACCCATTCAAGCGTGCGCGGAAGGGAAAAGCAGTCGAACGCTCGAAGGACTTCGCATTCAACAAACACAAACAAGCCTGGAAGAAGGCTGCAATGCAACAGCTCAGAGACACTGTATCCGAGAATCAGAGACCCCAGAGGGTGATTAAACCGCCTTTCAAAATCTGGCCAACATGGGATGTACCGTATGTAAATCGGGACAAGTCCTACAAAGATATGTTCGAAGGAATCCCTGCCCCGGAGCAATCTAACTTGACTCCGCAGCCGTTACAATTGCCTCCGCAACGCCTTGTTCCATTCCGCTCTCTTGGATTTGAGCAACCTAAGACGCACCCCCAATATTTTAAACCACCAGCGCCACAGTATTTAGAGGTGTGATCCCGTTTTATTTAAGTATCTTCGGTCCATACTAATACGTGAAATTCAAAACAGGAGACTCAGTTCCACTTGCAGAGGCCACTGAATGTCCATTTCCAGCTGGCCTCACCAATGATTATCAAACTTGCTGCCGAATATGGGTTGCCGAGTCCTCATAGTATCATCACGAAAGCTGACACCCAATTCAGACATATTAGTAACTTGGGGCATGGATCATTAGGAGTTGTGGATGAAGTTGAAGTCTACGTGGGAGGTCTTACCAAAAGACTGGTTCGGAAGATGATAAGATTAGCTGCCTCTAATCGAGAGAGATATATGGCTATCGTGAAACAAGAAGTTGAAGTGATGCGGGCCCTCTCTCACTGCCACATTGTTCAAGTTGTTGGGACGTATGAGTTGCGCAACCAGCTGCGGCAGTCATACGCTATCTTAATGACACCAGTTGGGGACCGAGATTTGAAACACTTTCTCGATGAGTTCTTCGTACGCAAGAATTATTACCAGGATCGCCAGTGGCTTTCACAATGGTTCACATGCCTAGCATCTGCTCTGGCGTACATCCACAGCCAAGGCATCCGTCACGAAGACATCAAGCCATCTAACATCATACACAGAGGCGGGGAAATCTTCCTCACGGATTTCAGTTCCTGCAGTCGGTTCGATATCGATAGGACTACGTCTACAGGGACTCCTGCAGAACGAATCACAAGGATCTACAGTGCGCCTGAGATACTGCAGGAGGGAAGTAGGCATGGGATTGGGTCAGATGTGTTCTCTATGGGCTGTGTTTTCGCAGAAATGGCCACAGTCCTGGATAACAAAGATATTGACGGTCTTTATAAGTTTTGCACCGTTAGAGACATGGGCGGAGCTTCGCGCATGTACAGCAACGTCCTCGATAGGCTCGATTATTGGTTTGGGGACCATGGCCTTTACTTTTTCTGCATCAAACCGATGCTTGCATTGGATCGCAAAATGCGACCTCCTGCCTTCCAAGTCTTGGAGAGAATGAGAGCCTATTTTCCGGCTCCTGCAGCAGACCTGAAATGTGGCTGCCACAGGAACGATACCAACGCAATGCTCAATACCACAATGGGAGGGTTGCTTTCGATAGCGGAATGGGATTCTGCTCTTTGGGGAGAGGATGCCGAGGATGCAGCAAGGATCGATTCGTACTTGGACAGTATAACTTGAAGAGGGCTGGTGCGGGAGACACCTCGTTTTGGCTCGTTGTGGTACAACTCCTGATCCAGGATATATCTGAGATCTCGAGCTTGACTTTGGGTTACGGCGATTGTCTGTTGGATGGAGGCTTTTGTTTTCACCATGGACTGCACACTCGGGTGACCCCGAAGCTTCTGTATGGTGCTGTTTGGACCAAGGCAAACAGGTTACTGCAGTCAGGCAAGAGTGGGAACGAGTCGATCGAGCAATGCTGTGAGCAGTGCGGTTCTCCAGTGAAACTGGGTGGGTCACTCACTCGCCACAGTTGCCTTCACTTTGCTGCATGTGATGGCGAAGTACTGAGCACGTTCAATCAATCCTGGTGGAGAGCGCCGCAAGGACACATACAAGCTGCTCCTGGACCGTGGGCAATGCTCTGGCTGGGCAGAGGCTTTCCACAAGAACCACGGGAGCTGGTCCCTCAGGATTTTCCCCTGAGCTGTATTGATAGGTACTAAACGAACTTGGGATTGTCTCTTTCTCTTGAAGAAAGGCAGGTGTTATATGATGAAACCATAAAAAGTTAGGCTATTTACCGAACTACCATAATTTTTGAAAGTATTTACTCGGGTACCACTACATCTTACCCAAATACCACTATTCACCCATATCAACTCCGCCCTGTAACCTCCACCCCTTAACACCCACTGGATTTACAAATTCTGTATCATTTTGCATTAACTTCTGTAGGGCACTCAGGCTATCTGGCGGGGCGCTTTGCGCAGATAATTATGTACATACTGCGCTTGCGCTGTAGCGAGGAGAACCGAATTAAGTTTATAGTGGGTAAGCTGTTTGTTAATTTCCATTCCAATTAGGGTGTCGCCTACCTATAGTTAGGGATCTCGCTGCCTAAGTGTAGTGGTACTATCAATAAAATCCTGCAACACGACAACCATGACTTTGTCTAGCTACAAGTATGCAGTCCCTATCTAAGCAATAGATGTCTTAAACCAGGAGGTGGGGCTTCAAGATATCAAAGCTGCTATTGACTAGGACTAACCCCCAAATTGTGGTATTTAAGTAAGATGTAGTGGTACCCAAGTAAATATTTTCAGAAATCATGGTAGTTTGGTAAATAACCCTAAAAAGTTTCAGATGCGGTATGCTGTGCAGCTCACCTTACGCGCACAATGGAGTTCGGCACCATAATACGACGCAGGACATCTACGAGATCAACGTGATTGCGATAAGCTCACTGATCCTTTTCGAGCAATTAGACAGAAGCCCCAGCGCTAGCATTACAGAGTGGGCAGTGGGGAGTGTAAAGGCCTTTCCTCACAATGGGGATGTCTATGGAGGCTAGAAAGTAGCAGATGAGTCCCGCACAATGTATTTAGAGACGACTTCGCTTAGCCTTCGAGTCAACACCGAACTTCGATATTTGCGGAGTAGACCATTCTGATGTCCAACACTCCCGAAACCTGGAATGGTATATAACCGGAATGTTGTTTTATTGATCCTGATGGTTTGGTGACTGTGGTTGGAAGACTACGCTTGTGGCTTAGCGAGGCGTTCAGTGGGCTCTCTTTTTAGACCACTATCCTCTAATTGTTGTGCCATGAGCTATATTGAACGTTTGACTTAATTAATCTCGGACATGTCATACTACGGAGCACCTGCTGAGGCCCCAGTAGCAGGAGGAGATGTGACAGGGCTTTCTAATAGCAGAGTAGCTCGATCTGGGGGGGAGAAGTAAAGGGAGGTATGCCTAACGGATTTACTTCTGTCTATTTCAATCTTTACGAATTTGTCCTGATATTTTGGATCCTCCTTCTTTCGACTGTTGAAAATAGTCCCTCTTTGTTACAGCACAGACAGAGTTGAAAGCCGTACACTCTCAGCGCCCTAGTGTATCACAGACGGGAATTTGCTATGTCCGCTTTGGTGCGGCCATCCGCCCGGTCAGTCTGGGAGCTCGTCGGGGACATGGTGGAGGCTCCGAGCCAGTGCGTTTAATGATAAACTATGAGATTTTCATTGACGATGAATTGGTAGTCTTGGTGAAGCTGGCGGTTTGACCAATTAGAGATTTACAAGATCTTGTAGCTGTTCTGTTGGCTCGATCGCTTGTGCTACATACAATGCGGACTTTGTTGTCAATTACCCCACTCCGACCTAACTTCATCAATCTTCCCAATTTTCACCACGACCTGCCTGTGAAAACTGCTCTCAGACCAACTGCGCTCAAAATATCGCCATGAACTTGGTCGATCCATTCGACGCTTTACATATCAGCCTGAAGGAGTAGGGGTGCCAGCTCCGGGTCAGTTTGTTGCGCTAATGGTGAGTGTTCTTAGATACCTCGGCAACTCGAAGTACTCAGATCTTATCATTCGCTGCGAGAGCCAGGAGTTCAAAGTCCACAAGGTAGTGCTCTGTGGTCAGTCAGAGTATTTCTCTAAAGTATGTGATGGCGACTGGAAGGTACGTTAAAAACCTGTGTTTCTTGAACAAGCATTGAGCTCGTGGCTAATTCTCAGCGGTTTCTAGGAAACCACCGAGGGCGTGATAGAGCTAAAGGAAGACGACGTCCGCGTGCTTCGAGCCATGCTTAACTTTCTGTACGGCTTTGACTACAACAGTAGTGGCAACGACCAGGGACAGGTTTCGCCCATGTTTTTCAACGTGAAGGTATATGCGATTGCAGATAAATACAACGTTTTGGCTCTTAAAGCACGGGCAAAGGAAAAGTTTGAAGAGGCGGCAAGAACTTGCTGGAATATGGACGAATTTGCTCACGTTATCACTGAGATATACACCTCGACCCTTCCATCGGACCGGGGCCTCCGCGACGTAGTGGTTGAGACTGCCCAAGAGCACATCAAAGCGCTCTTAGCGAAGTCTGATTTTCAGAGCGCACTTGAGGAAACTCCTGGTTTCGCGGCTGATGTCGTTCAGCTCATGACTAAAAAGAGCCAAGGTGTGCGTTCAACTGCCAAAAAGTATAGATGCCCCAGTTGTAGCAATGTTTGGGAGGCAGTACTTCTACCTGGAAATGGATACTACTGTATCCGTTGTAACAATCATCGATCAAATTGGGACAGTTATATTCAAAAATAAGGCAGGAAGCAGAAGGACACCACGGTTTCTCATAAGTCATACTATTTTCTTAAATGGACGGCACTGCGCATCAGCGGGGATCGGGCACAATGTGTCATGCCGGTTTGTTGACTTACTCAAAGGTTATCTTTGACATCAAGCACGCTGTAACTAGCCTGGGCTCTATAGCACTTTCCACGACGATCCTTGCTTTCTGCCCAAGGCCGTTCGAATCTCCCCTGCCTCGAACTTAATGTAATATTTTATCGTCACATTCACAAACTCGTTAGATTATACTTCATTTCGGCCCAGTAGAGCATGCGACTTTTTCAGCCTTTCAAAGCTCTACTGTGGGACTCAGGTCCGTTTTTATGATATAACTGCTTGTAATTCTTGTAGCGTGTGAGCATGTGTCTTAGGAAAAAAACTCTAATTTACATGGTTTTGTGGGGGTATTTATCCACATGTGATCGCATGCGGGAAATTATGCTCGAGCATTATTTGATGCTCTGGCGTGTCAACCACGTATTCACTAGTTTCGAGCATCTACGCTGCTCTCAAATGTCTCCTATTCAGTGGCCACGGTATCTGCTGCACATTCCGTAGCAGGGAAGAGTCTGTATGTTCCGAAGGCTCTGTATAACGGGGTCAACAAGCGTTGTAATAACCCTCATTTTAATTCCCATCCTAGCCGCTCCAACCAAGTCTAGAAAAGCGGCTTGAGAACGGACTCGGCGTCCTAGTGCACACCGCTGGGCTGTTTACCATGAACCAATCTCTATGGTGGGGTCTGAGAACCGCCTGTGGCGGAGAGCAGCTTGTTGTGAATGAGGGTGATCTGGCTGCAGCCTCAGTGAATTGTATGGAGGGTCCGCGGGTGTTTTTCCAGTGATTCTTAGAAACGATATTAGTATTTGACGAGGTATCTAGACTTAATTCGGCCTCATTGCTGTAGAGCTTGGCCCAAGCGAGGGGTAGCAGATCCAACCACGAGTTTTCTCAGTACGTGGGTTCGCTAGTTAAGTGAGAACTATTAACAAACATTTCAGCGAATGCGGAGCAGGTGTTTTCAATGCGAAAGACTCCCGGTTTTTTGACTGTAGTTAATCTAGCAAAATGTAAATCTACCCTTAAATTTTGAGGGTTTGGGCTTGAAAAATGCACTTGTGGCTGCAAAATCCGTTCGACAACTACCTATTTTTGGATTGCGTGACCACAAATGCTATGCCGTAAACTGTTTCAGGCGCCTGCGGATCCAACTTAGGCTTTGCTGAATGGGATGTAACAGCTTCTCGCCTATTAGTTGAGGTAGAAACCGATTCTTCGTAAGGGGAATTTGTATTCTAATGATAACATAGAAGCCGTAACTAGTGGCAAAGTTTTGTAGGCGTACACAAGTCTGTTCGGGAGTAGGAACTTCGCCCCTTACAGGTGGCGGTAGTGCTCGCGGTCTATGCGCTCGGTTGAATGCTAATAGAGGCAACTGTATGCTCCGGAGGACATTGTTGTGGCGTCCGCGAAGCTACTGACGTTGCCTGGGATGCGAAAGAACCAAATGGTATCATCTAGTTACTGCGATATACACGAACTTCATCTAAAGCCCTCGCTAGCAGACCTTCGAGGTTTCGCGAAGGTGCAGTCAGTCGAATTCGACTCCCGTATCTGGTTCCCGAAGTCGATTGCCTAGGGGGGCTTGTCAGCGTTCTCCGCCGAACATGGTGGGTACAGGTACAGGTCATGGAGCTCCCTATGCTATCTGCATAATTCAGCGTCACTACCTTAGCTGCCCCGCCAGCCCGGAAGTTGCTGTTTTCTCAGTCGCGCGAACATAGGTGGATAAGCCGCTTAAACTGGTGCTCTATGACTGGAATAAGGGTTGAAGACACGTTCGGGAGGGGGTTTGCAAAACAGACGCGGGGAGTGGACCCGCTGACGGCTACGCAGCCGATTCTGAATGTGGCGGCTCAAGCCTCTGAGGGTGTTGGTAACCTTGTTGCATAAGGTCGAGGGCTGAGATACGGTAGTGGCTCTGAGTGCATTTTCGAAGTTCGCAAGGTTCTCTTTCACGGCATAAGACATGCGCGACCAAGCCCGTTTAATGTGACTTTGAAGGATGTGCAACCTGAGCGCGCGCCAGGGGGTGGTGAAGGTGCTTGGGAGTGGGGAGGGTGATTTTGTGTTGTGGGCGCTTGAGGAAAATGCTTTTAAGTCTGGGAAAGGAGATGCGGAGGATTCAGGGGCTTGAATATAAAATGTGCGGAAAGTTTGATATCAATTTTGGCTTAGCTGTCCGGAATAAAAATATATGAGTACTTGCTCGTGAATATTCACGAACGTCTGCTATTACGGGAAGACCACCACATTCAATATGGTCGGTGCCTGAAGGCTAGTTATAGTTATGACCATTCATGCGAGGGAGCTAACTGCATACAAGCAACTCCCTTTCTCCCAAGGGGTTTTAGAATACCCAGGTACCGTGAACCTACAAAGGTTGAGAAATACCGGCTAGGCGACAATTCGGGGCGCATTGTATAATTTGGCTCACTTGATGGCCGATGTTCGTAGAAACGCCTATCCCACCCTCGAGGGCCAACTCTTCGTCTTGCATTTGCTTGGCGTCACTTTCCTCCATGAAATGACTCTGGAACTACTAGAGGCACAAGGAGAGACCTATAACCGTCCGCAGTTATAGGAGGTAATTGGCCGCCCCGTATATTAAGTTGAAGGGCTTGGTGAAGTAGCCGTGGTGCAGATAGGGTACTATCTCTCTCGGTTCTCCATTTGATAAAGTCACTCTCTTGTACTCCAGCTTTTACATGCTTATTTTGCTCGTTCTGTTCTTGCACAGTCGTGTACGCCTTCTCCTTAACTCCGTTTTCAGTCGCTTCGCGACCCTCAGGCGGATAATCATGTCCAGTATAGAGACGGAAATGCGGCGGCAGAGAGAGTAAAGTTCTCATGGACCGGTACAACTCGCTCGCAGAACCACCGGGAAAATCACAACGCGCTGAGCCCACGTCCGGGTTGAAAATTGAATCGCCTGTAAACACATTCTCTCCAATCATGTAGCCAACGTGATCCGGTGTGTGACCGGGAAGGTAGAGTACCTTGACGACAATTTCGCCAATGGAGAACTCTTCATTGTCGTCAAAGAGCCTGTCGAACGCTGTATCCAGCTCGGCGGCATTGATGCCGTACCGTTCGTTCAGGGCCCCTTGGACCGCCTTGATCCTCTTGCCTATGCATATCTCGGCTCGAGGCTGACCTCGATGGGCTAGCTGCCCTTGCAAGTAACTCGAAGCCGTCAAGTGGTCTGCGTGGGCATGCGATTCAAGAATGCGAGTCACAATGTAGTCCTTTTCGGCAATAAGGCTCAGCAGCTCGTCTGCAGAATTCGTGCTGATGCGATTTGTTGCAGGGTCAAAATCGAGTACCGAGTCGATGATGACAGCCTCGCGAGTTTGGGGGTCTGCGACAACATACTGCCAAGTACAGGTCTTTGCCTCGAAACGTGGATGTATCTCTGGCCCACTGCCCATCGTGTAAGTCGAATTGATCTATCGATAGACAAAATTTTGGGTTATTCTCCCTTCCGAAACTAAACTTATATGGGTATTCCGGGAAGGTTCCCACTTATAAACTTGTTTCGCACAGAAATCATTCAACAGGCCAGGTGCCATGCGTCGTAAGCATCTGGCCCTCACAAGAGTCTTGGCGTCGGTAGCTTCTCGATTCCCTAGCTGAGGGCTTGGCGATGACGGACGGAATAAGCAGAAATTCTCCTGTCCACCGGACTACTGCAGGCTGCAATTTGTGGCGCCCCTGAAAAACCGAGCGGTCTGGTAGTGAGTCTAGATGTGCTACGAAAATACCGATCAAGATCTCTATGGCGATCCTCGACGCACCCTTCTTGGCTAGCACGGCTAGCTGACGCTCTCCATTGCTTCTTGCTTCTATTGTGTAGCATCACCTATTGGTCAGCGCAAAGGCTTGCTACACATTCACGTGGAAAGCTTGTCCTTTCATGCTTAAAAGCGTTCTCATATTCAACAAATCCTAGGCTGTCGCTTAACTAGAAGCCACAACCACAACTCAATTTCGCGAAAGAATTCGACGGGCGACCTTCCTAGGGTTAGAGTTTTAGTTCCGATGCCTAAAAAGCCATTGCATTTACTGAAGCAACTTCTAGCATAATTTTGCTAATCTTCAATCCTTGCGTTGCTGTCCTGAGTTAGATTTTAATTCAAGATAAGCAAAAAAGGACAAACTTTCGCATCCCGCTGTATGTTGCAGGCATCGGTGGGTTGTGGCAATCTTCGTGAGCAGCAGAGAAGCTCGCCGATGGTATACCAGCAACCCCTATCAAAACTACGCTCTTGATTTAACCTCCAGTGACGAAATCTATCGGAAGTATTCCCGTTATCCTGTTGGATACCTTATCATTCGTTCAGTGAACAAACTTCGTCTCGCCATGGCTTTGCCTAAACACATTAAAGCAACAATTCGCAGAGCAAGCCTCGATGTTATGTCGTTGCAGTTCGCGAAGCTTAGGAGACTACTGTCAATTTTCTTTGACTGGTCTGGACAATAGATAGGATATCCCACGACCCCTATCTGAATGGTCTGAGACTCCTGGACCCATGTATTACAAACATAAGCAACTGTCAAAAAGTGGGATGCGAGACGGGCATTCTGCACAATCTTCACATTTCCCACAAGCAGTGCGGGATTTAATTGGAACGCAAGTATGAAATGTCTTAAGAAATGAGATCGAAGTCCCTGCCAGTGTCTCCTATCGCTTCCTCAGCGCTCTCCATAATATCCGCAACTCCGCTCAACTTCAATTGCAGCTCGTGCGCAAGTCCACTCTCAAGTAATGTCGCCAGTCGCATTTCCGATATATCATCTCCGGCGGTACTCAGATCCTCATCGATGGCGTTAATCTGAAGGATAACTTGTCCAGCAGCTCCAATTGGGTACCGTTCATATCCAAGTCGTTAAGATGCCTCATCGCTGGGCTCACAGTCCTGCTATGTTGTTCTTAAGCGCGACTAGCTTCAGGTGCAAATTGACACCGTCCGTGACGGGCATGTAACGGATCTTAGCCTTTTCTCGAAAAGCCGCACTAGAGGCCTTGTGACTGAGTGTGATGAGCAAAGCCACTGCTCAGGCGAACGGAGTTTCCCTGAACAAACGCATGTCTCAAAAGTGAGGAAGCCGGAGTCTCCAGAATCTCTGTATTTGCACCGCCACCGTAATTTCATGGCCCGGATATTGCCCACTGTTTTCGGTGGCGCCAGATGTTTAACCTGCTGTCGATGCTGTTCGGCGTCGGTTGCAGACCGTTTCAATTGATACGGTCTTCACGCTAAGACGGCCTAAGCTAAAGAAGTGGTTTGGAAGTCTAACTTCTTGCCTGCCAGAGCTGACGATGAGGGGGTTTTGTCTGCGTAGATTCCAAAAGAACTGGCCAGATGTTCGCTGAGGGTTTGGGGGTTATCATGTCGCAGATGGCTGGCTCTGGTGAACCGGTAGCTGAAGGTCTGGTTTTTGTGCTGTCACCCAACAAAGAACTATCTTTTGTTATTGGAGTTGTGGATAAATATCTTACCACCTGGCTTCTTTTCCATGCGTCCACGAAACCGGTCGGAAGAGGTTTCATGTTGCTTAGATTGACTAGGATGACTGCTAGGAACTCTGCAATTCGCCTCTGCAGAATAGGCGTAAGATAATTCCTGTCGCTGAAAGTGAAACCGAAGCAGCCATTTGGAGGGAAATTCCCTTGATCAAATGTCCCCTCGAGCTAGCTAAGGATATTACAGAACCCAACAAGAAGATGAACGAAAGACTTCTGGTACAAATATCGATCTAATTCTGATAGCGGGTCATGCCCTAATGCATTGTCAACGTCAACGAAGAGTGCTAGATGCATATCCACCCAGGATCGTGGCACCGCAAAAATGTGAGGGCAAGTGAGGTAGATCTGGGCAACAGCGTTAGCACGTCGCATCCTTCAATCGTGGGTAGTTAGTCGTGAGGTCTGAAAACTAGGTACGTTGCAAGGAGTTCAAATGTCGATGTCACGGCGTGAAACGAAGCCAAGCACCAGGTGTCAGCGCCCTCGAGGTACTCGGCTAGTGCCCGCAGGTCTCGGTTCTGTAGGACACTTAGTATCCGAGCACATATTTGGTGGGATATGTGGATTTACAAATGCTGAGAATTATGAGTGTATCGTTATTATTTCAGACTGAAGTGTGCGGCATCTTCCATTTAACTTTACAATGCTCCATAGCAGCCGTTCCAGCTTCTTCGGCTTCTCCTCGCAGGATCCTCGGCCTCGCCGATGAATCGGCGAGGCCGAACCCTCAACGCCATACCTTCGGTATTGCCATGGAATAGCCTATATTCCAACAACAAAAGCCGAGGCATCTCGACGGTAGACTGCGGATTCCAGGGATCCGAGAGTAATTACAGTTCGTAAAGAGTGCTGCATTTTCCAGTCCGGTGTTGTGCCATATGGCGGATACCTTACCTTATGCGAGAAGGCTCTGAAGAAACGGTGGTATACATGGAAGCCTGTTTAGATCAGCAGTGATCTGTCAAGAGATGGTTGAGCCATTCTTACCCAGAGTCTGCGACAGTTAAATCTGCTCGAGTAAGGTAGAGAGTCCGCTTCTTGATTCCCACTCCTTACCCAGTCTATGAAATAACAGATCTTCGATACCAGATGCAACTGCTACGTTTTTATTGCCACAGGACAAGCTGATTTGGGTCTTGATCAACAGTGAGGGGTCTTGCTTTGAAGGAAGAAAGGTGTGTTAATTCTTGAAGAAGCCGTTCTAACCAGTGCCGTCCTTTGCCATAGCAGGATGGAATTAGCTGTTGTTCGTCAAAGCAACTGTCGGGGTAAAGCTTACTCTGAGAGAAGAATCTCATATTGAAATCTTCATTCATATCTTGGTAGTAGAGTACGGTTAGATTACAGAAGACTGAATTTATCCGTAGCAGATCCTATATCCACGATCAGAATAACGTGGAGCTAGTCGTACCGGTGGCATCCACCTTGATCGCCCGTGAGTAATCTGAAGAGCTCCGTATTTCATGTTGACGATAGCATTCGCTTGACTGTAATCCTCTGCACCTCCCTGCACAAGTAGTTAGCCATTATAACCGGTTTTCTATTTTGGTAGTCTTTTTTTTAGGCTAATCTAACCATCCTACCAAGCGTTAGGAAGTAGGCGCAACTGCGAGGCCACTCTTTGCTCAATATCTGCCGTGACTGTTCATCTAGGATAGATATCGCTAGTGAGATTCTATCGAAGAGCCATCGTTTGGCTAGTCGAGGAGGTTTAACTCCGTCATTACCACCGCTGTCTAGAGGAGACCAGGGCAAGAGGAGCTGAGTTGTCCGCAACAAGAGCACGCCCGAGATAAATAGGGCAGCGAACTATGCGGAGCATTCGACGTTCTTCTCTGGTAAGTCTCTCACTATCCCAGTGGCTTCTTTGACAGCTTCAAGGGGAAGATTCGCCATACGGAATGACTCTTGAGGTCACTTCCAGCATTAACCGTAACATGAGAGTCATTGATGAAACGGCCAGCGTGGACATAATGCAGCACACGCACCAAATTGTCCTCCGGGATATGGAGGGTGTCATAAAAACCGGCCGCAACACTGAGCGCTTCTTCTAGCATCCCTCTCTTGATGTGCAAGTGAAAAAGCTCTTCGTACCGGAATCTAGATAAGCAAAAGTTAGCCAATTGGTCGCCCATCTCAAATTCCTTAAAGAACGCTTCTTGTTCGTTGTCCGTGCCAAGCGCGCCGATTGTGAGATAGCGGAGCTCAGTAGAGATTCTTCCTTGCTTAAGAAGAAGATTTCAAAGTCGGGAGAGACTCCTCAAGTGTTTCTCGTTCAAATGTTTGCGGTTTCTTCGCCACGGATTTTAGTGTGACCCGCCGCGAATGGTGAGAGTGGCAAACCCACTGGCTAATGTATATGACCAAATTATCAAAGAGATCGCCTTGGCGCAACGCTGCCGCGGCCTCGTCGTATTTTCCGATTGAATGGTAGTTCTCAGACACTTTTTCAAAGAGGCTAGCCTTCTGATATAGGGGTCCTGATTTATCGAATCGCTTCTCCTCGACCCACAAGTCTTTTCTTTGGTTAGCTGATCATTCAGCTCCAAGGACCTCGACCTCAGGGCTTGCAGCGTCTTCAAACCTATTCAGGCTCTCGAGATTACTCGACGCGTTGCTGGTTAGCCCAGCCCTAAGGGGTAGATATACAGCAGACTGAAGGCTTTCAGTGAAGCCTTCAAAATCACCAGCTGTCTGACAGCGTATCCCTTTCCCCTCGGGGATGCAGGTTTGGGCAATGGTCACCCCCTGGCTATCTCCTGCCTTCTTGAAGCACAAAAGAGCCTATAGCCTGTTAGGCCGGGAAAGAGGTATTGTGATCGGAACAACTTGTATTTACATCTTCAAAGCTTCTCTGCCGTAGAAACTGCTACACTCTCAGAGGCCAGCGTCGTGGGTCAACGGACGTTCCTGACCGCAGTGCTTTCACTCTATCTTTTGCCTAGTACCTCGGGTTTAGCTTATGGTCATGAGATGTTTAATAATAGGACACTCACATTGCGGTCGCTTGGTCTTACTACGTCAACAAGGGGCTGTGGTTCGGTTTGTGTGAAGATTCTTATAACCTCTGCGACCTTACTTTCCGAACTCTCAATTATGGAGAGGTGAATTTCCCCTCTAGTGATCGCAACGTGTAGGTGCTAGCCACGGGGAAATATTATTTTTGAATAAATTAAAGGGGTTTGGACTAAAAAATAGGAGGGAATTCAACCTTGAGCTCAGAGCATAGTGCCTGCTCCTTTCGATTAGCCCCAATATAGTTTAGATTACACAAGGCACAGATAGCAAGACCGCATCTCTGGGAGGCACTCACTGCGCGCTTCTTGGCGTCAAAACCCCCAGCATTTTCGTCAACTAGAAGGCCCAGACATCTCACACTCGATGGGTATGGACTTCTGGTGAAGAAGTTGTACAGAAGTACATCGTCGAACTCCATGCCCTTGCTCTAGAGGATAGTTAAGACTAAGGCGATGTCGCCAATATCCGCTTGCAGTGCTGCCTTGGCTTCTTCGTCACGAACGAGAATGACTTGCTCGGCTCCAAAGTCTGCCACCCGCTTATTCAAATTAACAAGGCCTACCATCTGTGCTGAGAGGATATGGCCATCAAATCCCGCTATTTACGTATCAGCAAAAAACACCCCAGACTACTCTCCGTGCCGAGTCTGCCTCGTAACATACCGAGGACTGTTGACCTTGCCCATTAAGCTGTCTAATTTTAGGCTACAACTTGTCAATTGTTTCGGGGAACCCTGGGTGAAGATATCAATCAACAGCATGACCATGCCCACAAGCCAGACCAAACTTACCAGTCCACAGCATCTTCATGACTAGCGAAGCTAGAGAAAGAATTCCCTGATGTGAACGGTAATTCTTAGACAGAGCGAATGCTATTGGCCTCGCGAGCTCAGCCTGGTGTGCTAAACCGCTGACGGAGGAGAAATGTTCATAAAAGAGTGCTTTGATGTCTGCAAAACGAAAGGTGGAGTCTTTCGAGATCGACTGCGCCGTGTCTCCCGCTGCAAGATATGAGCCTGTGGCGTTGCGATAAGAGGTATAAAGATCCCACCATGATGGAAGCCCCGCGCATCCTTCACCACGTTAAGGAGCAATTCAATATCCAAGCTCCGCTGGTCTTAAACCTCTATGGGTGTGTCAACGGTCGCTGGATGAATACGGCTGTGTGAGTATGGGTCTCACCATCAACGTAAACTTCATCAAAAGCTAGGCTGAGCTCATCGCAGAGGGTTTTACTATCCAACATAGCTTTCAGTAAGTTTACAACACGATCCACATAATCTATATCTCCATAGTTTCTCTTTGTTTCTTCATATATGTCTAGAGGTCATAGACTCTGTTCCGCTCGGAGATCGTCGTGAAGATGGGCGCTAACCGGCAGCTTTTTGTCAAGTACTCTATCCGAGACAGCGGGAGGAGGTTCGGGACGACGTCGATCCCTTGATCACACCTATTATCTCAGAAGACGAGCTCGACCGGAAGAGATCTTGTCAAGCTGCTGGAAAATTTACCCCAGTAGCCGACCTTGAACGTATAGAAGTCAAAAATTTGTGGCTTTCGCTAGTACTACACTCTCTTCTGTCGGAATTTCGAAGAGTTGAGGTTGTTTATTGCTAGTTGGTTGTGACGCGAGAAGTCTTTCTGATCTGCTGCTCTGCTAATATTTGGTAGGTGTTACAACCGAGACTGCTGTAGTACCAAGTCATTCTGTGAGAGCGTAAGGCTGTGTTGGGCTCGCACTTGCGTCGACCGTGCATTTTGAGCTTTTTTATCGTCCGGGTTTAGTTGCCTCATCCCAGCGTGTTGGGGCAAGTCGTTAGATCGGCGTCTGTGGTCCTCTTGGCTATGATGAGCCGCCAGTTCCCGCAAGGAGGCCTTTAAAGCTAACAAGGTTTTCCACGGTTGAACCTTAACCGCTATACCATGATCACTTGTGCACGATTCACACATCCCAACTATCCTGCCTGTCTAGGTCTCCAGGATGGCAGTGCTCTGAATCGTGCTGCTAGAGACGCGAGACCATACCTTGAGCAGTTCGCCGCCCGTTTGATCCGACGCTAGCATCTCGAGTATGTGAGGGGTTTTTGCCAACGCTTTCGCCAGCTCACTCATCGCAGATGAAGGGTGTTCAACGACAACGCTGAGGGCAGATGTGAGAAGCCCTATCAGCACATCACTATCTACCTTGTCTATCACTCGCAGGAGTGGTATCAGCAACCCGACCAGTATCCCTGTAGCCAGTTTGCCCCCACATTCACCGAGTTTGGTACGAGCATGGTCGAAAAGCCGAGCCAAACGGCCAGAGCGGTCAGCGAACTCGATTAGAAACTGATCCTTTGCATCGTCGTCAGACATCAAGTCGCTGATCCGCTCGGGATGGTTCTGGATGCTGTCGAAGGCGGCTAGCATCTGGGTGCGGCTGGGGGTTGGATCATCGAGGACGAACCTGACGAAAGGATTCTGTCGTGTGGCCATCGTTTGTACCGCTAAGTGAAGCTTTCTGTGTAAAGGACTTCGAATCTACCCTTCTCGCCACCGTTTGCACATTAACTAGAGTATGTCACCGGGAAGCTGACAGCACCCGGGATCCTGACAGGTTTTCAATTGAGTAGTACTACGGGGTAACG
>JAJDMX020000502.1:0-23325 GCA_022345685.2 Nothomitra cinnamomea | reverse complement strand
CGAAGTTGTGGTATCGCCTCGCAACTATATCGTGGGGTAAGCCTTCTCGGCTGTCAGCTTCCCGGTGACATACGCTAAGCTCAGAGCACAGGGACCAACTTTTTCCAATATAATTCTAATTGCTCTAGCAATACCTTCGGCATACTGGCATCTAGAATACAATTTGGTTTTGTCGCTAAAGAGTAGTACCGGTTGTCGCTTTGCTTGTAAAAACATGAGGGTTTCGCTGATCAAGTAGGGTCTTGGCGGTATGTAATGCCTGGATTTAGCGACGGGTTTAACTGAACAGAGCATGCCGGCTGTGGTTGATGGCTGATATGGAGCGAGCGTAGCCCTACTGACGGGACAAGCAATTTAAAATATCCACCGGGGGTGATATGAGTAAATGGCCTGGCTTTGGTATTTTAGCCGGAGAAAAATTGGGATGGTCAGAAATATATTTCGCTTGATTATTGCAATTATGGCATGTATAAGTCTGTACCTCCGCCGGTTGCTAGTTCTTAAATAACTTTAGTTGGGCTGTGTCTGTACCGGACCAGGGGGGTGTGTCTGAACCAAAAAGTGGCGTGCCGGTACCAGGAGCCGACCAAATATGGCTGTCTAATCGACCTCTCACCAAAGAACATAATATTATGAGATCGTAGACCTTTGTGCACCCAATCGAGCAGGTGAAGGCTATATACTGTTTCTGCGAGCTCCAAGCCCAAGCGGCGGCGTAACTAGTTGTTGTTGTGGTTGGTGCCTGCGCATTGCTCGGATGCAGTGCTGCCGTCGGCATTAGTAGTATCCGGGCATAATCATGCCCGGAAGCTTACTATCCAGACATCCTCAACGGTGCTTCCCAGGGCCTGAGCAACATCGGCATCAATATAAAAGGCTGGGTAAAATCCTATATAGAACTGGTAAGTAGTCGCTCATTATATAGTCATTCTCTACAGTTAAATCAAGCCTTCGATTTTACCTAGCTACAACAGTTGTGTTGCGTCAGCAGGAGGAGGATCAGATAGTAAGTCATGAAGCGTGCATGAATGCTGGAAATGGTAACTTGGTACTCGGTAGATCAAACCTACTTTTGTAGGGGATCTTTTTTTTGTCACGTAGCCTATGCAGCTTGGGGCAGTGAAGTTCGCCGGTCTCCCAACATTAGAGGTACGAAGAAGCATAGTTGTTGGTCTGGCTTCTGACTTCAGGCGGCCCCAGTTCGCGGTCGTCCATTCTGCTAAAACAGGGTATCCGCTTAGATGGCAAAATTCTGTTTCGGGATTGATCTTGTCGCCTGGAAAGATTGTGCCGTCCTCGCCGTCTGCCGTGGAGAGGCCAGCGTCAGAGCTGGTGACTATCGCCATGTATCCCTTGTCTAGGAGAAACTCGGAAGATAGAAAGAAGCGACCCTTGGGATTCCAGGTGTGAATTATTGTCTCTTCAAGAAGTACTCGTTTGCCCTTGCCGAATAGGTACCATTCAGCTTTTGAAATGCCTCTGGCATATATAGATTGTAGACACTTTCCTTGCGGTGGTGAGCAGGCCCGCAATAGATGCCGCAACTGACAGTGGTCCATCACGATAGCCTAGTTGAATGAGGGCGAGGATTCCGTAGGATACTGTGAGGCAAAGTCCTTCGTTCCGGCCCAAAGACACACAAGGCTGCGGTATGATCCTTAGGTGGAGGACTGGCTACAAGGCCCCATTTTTGCTTTTGGCAGCCTCGCGCTTCTGCCAATGTCCGCGCCTCAATGTCTTTTTGAATGATCGATCGGGTACCCTCGCAGCATAGGGGATATAAAATTGTGCTGATGCAATGGCTGAAGGTGTCTTTGCCAAACTCCTTTATATAGGTACTGTTAGTGGATTCCTGGCTTACTTTGTTCCGCCAGGCGGCCTTCACTGTGTGGATTCCCTATGTTGAGTCAATTAGCTTGTGGCCAGGGCACGAGCCGAATAGCCTCCCCCGCCCTATCTATAGGTACATGGGCCGTGGCTTGGTAGGTCGAGATTTCGTATCGCAACACCGGGACCCGCGTTTCCATATCAGGTGTGGTAAAGAATATTTTACTAAAGTCTGCGTATATAACAAAGTTAGGATGCCTTTGCGCATAAAAGGCACATAAGTCACGTGCGCAGCGAGGCTATGTTAAGTTTGTGGCTGCGCAAGGCAACCGCAGAAGACCTTCGACTCGACGCGTATGGCTGGCACCATCTAGGCTGCAGCCATTCCGAAGAACTTCAGTCGAGACATTTCCAATCTCTCCAAACCGCCGAAAGCAGAGCAGCAAACATGCGACTTAAGATATCGCGGTCACGGAAGACAGATCCGCCCGAACCAAGCCCCAATCGACTCGAGATTGCGCGGCTAGGAAGGCCATATCGACCACCACAATACCATTACCATGGCCGAGTCGTGAGTCTCCTCCGAGATGCAGGCCGCCTAGTCACTAGGCAGTTCCGACGCCCCAGGCCGATGCCAATCTACAGGCTCCTCCACAGCCCCATCACAGAACCCATCCACGCGAAAGCCTCTCGCCTTAAAAAACGCGTCTCAGACAACAAATGGGAACGATACAAAGCCCACATCGAGCGGAACCCACCACCACCACCCACCATCCCTCTCCCAATCCGCGTGCACTACCCTCCACCCCCCGGCCTCTCCGACCGCCTTACCCTCTCAACTCCAAACCCCACCCCGCAACCCTCCTCTCGCCTGCTCTCCCTCCCCCTCGAACTCCGCCTCCAAATCTACCACCACGTCATCGGAGGACAAACCCTCCACATAACCCGCTACCTAACCCCCCACACCGGCGCCGAAGGGCTCCGCCACACTCGCTGCTCCTATCAACACGACTTCGACCCTCTCCACGCCCCATCTGCGCCTGCCGCTCCCGTCGATGTCCCTGTCTTGGCACCGCCGACGAACCTACAACGCCAGCGCCGGATACGACAGGTCTTCCTTTGCTCCTGACGTGTAGGCAGGTGTACATTGAGGCGCTACCGGTGCTTTATGGGGGCAATAAGTTTTCGTTTACGACTACGGAGGATTTCTGCGATTTCGCGATCTCCTTCCTCCCTAGAGGACGGATGGCGTGGTTGAGGAGCGTGGCTCTCGAGTGGCCAACAGAAAGACACTGGTATCGTGGTCAGGAGGCGAGGGTCGTGGATATTAAAGTCGGGTCAGTATGCACGGCGGGTCATTCGTGGGTTCCGGGTAAGAAGGGGTGGTATGAGGGACGCTCGAGCCCGGTGGAGGCGGCGAGGCTGTTGGGGGAATTGGGGGAGATGTGTACGGTCAGCGTGGAGGTAGATCTGGATGGGATGACGAGGGTTTGGGGGTGGTGTGGTGTGTATGCGAGAGGATATTGGGTGCAGCCGCTGGCGGCAGTAGAAGAGGGGGTGAGGGCGAGGGTAGAAGTCAAGGTTAGGGGAGAGGTTTTTGGGCATGCGAGGTCTGTTGAAGGGGAGGAGTGGGATAGGGATTTGGAGAGGATGGAGAAGATGGGGAGGAGGATTGAGGAGGTGATGAGGAGGGGGTTGGGGGTGGAGAAGGCGGGGTGGGCTAGGGTTCTGGCGTACCCGGGGGATGAGAGGAATGAGGGGGCTTGGATGTGGGGGGTTCCGGGGGAGTTTATGCCGGTAAGGATGACGCTGCAGTGAGGGCGATGGGTTGGCTGGTTTAGCCTCGTCGGTCATCCTATTTATCTTGGTACGGATATAATGAGGGTAAAAGCTATTGAGAGGTACGCGCGGTAGAACCTGATTTTGTAAAGGGTCTTGATATTGCCATGGGTCGAACTGGTATGGCCTCCAAGTGAAATTGGCATCGCTGCCAACCTGGACGCACCACCCTAAAGAATCAAAAATGATAGAAATTCAATCTTCAAGCGTCGAACAGACATGCAGGCCATTGTTTTACCGTTTTACGTACTCTTTAAATGATAAAGACCTGTTGCGGAATAAAGGTCGAATATTGAAGAGGATAACTTCGCGTGATCACAGGACAGGGAGCGGGGTGTCGCCCCGGGCGAGTCCGCAACTAGCACTGAACTCCTTGAACTAAACACCCGCCCGTAAAGAGCGTGTTCTAGCTCTTGTGCTACCTAAGTCCGACCCAGGCTTCATACACTCTAGCAGCCGATGCTTCAAAGAATGAGCCTCAAAGTCATTTCTTATAGAAACTCCAGGTATCCTATCACGTAGGTATTGTTTAGTCGTGCAATTTACACAGCTTTCGTTGGCATGCTGCACCATTTCGCCAACCGATGCTTCAGTTTGATGGATCGGTATGGACTACGTTTTCGCTTATATAATTTAGTCGGGTAGTCGTGCCAAATTCTGCCGAGAAATTCGTACTGGGCTTAAGTCGTTTGTGGGCATTCGAAGTTGGCCTAGTTAGGCACAGCAAATTCTACTCGTATTCGCTTTCAGGTAAATTCGGCCGCTGAGAGTTGACGTTAAAAGAAAGCCAGGATCGACGCGTAGGGCGAAGTTAAAGTGGGTTAAAGCGCGTCTCTAGCTAGAGTAAGTGTGATTGCCGATCGCCACTGTGACAGATAAGTGTGGTGCAGCGTGTCGAACTGAGCATCGAGTAACTACATACCTGAAGTAGAAGAATTATGCGTAATAGGCCATCCCAGCATCTTATAGCGGCCAATATGCGCTCCGACAAAATAAATATCTCTATACATACGGGAAAGCGGTTGAGTCGATACAATTGTCTGTTAGTTAGTTAATTTCATTTCGACACCCCAGGGCATCACTCTGGAGCCTAGCGGAGGGCCATGATGTCCCTGGAACTGTCCACGGTCTGGACATTAAATTTACAGCCGCGAAGTGGTCGCCTTCTAGTCTGACTAGGTATTGCAGGGCCGAGCTCTTCGATGTGGCAGAAGCGGGAGTTGCTGTGGAGCTATCTCAGACTAGTAGGCTAAGCAGCTGTCTACTCAGATTCACGATATTGGTGAGCGCAGTGAACCTCCAGAGGCCAGTCCTAACCGTAAGGGTGTACGGGTAAGAACCCTTCGTCTTAGAGTGGTTCCTCGTTTTGATATCACTGGCTGTTGCTTACCATTCCGCCCCTAGTTGCAAAACTTGAGCGGGTAAAACTTGTCCGCACACTTTTGTCTTAGTGTCCGCCCTGACTCTTGATGTGACTAGCCACTGCTCCTCACTCTGGTAGATCGGGCTAAACAGGTTTTATATGAGGGGCCAACATGTTATTCTATGTGGGCAAAGGAATTAGTGGAGTGCTATATTTTTAGCGTCGCCGCTGCACGTGACGAGAGAAATGGATGCCTCGCGACCGGCTTACACATTGTAACCAATGGAGAACGGCCACGCGGCAAATTCTGTCATAGAAATACGCTCTATAAGGGCCCTAACGTCTAGGCGCATGTCAACGTTAGTGTGCGTCCTCTATAGAATCTAATGCCGACCGTGAAGTGGCCTTTCGGGTCGAAAAAGGGAAAGGGACATTCCTCCCGACATGATAGATCTCTTTCGACTACCAGCGCAGATCAATCTGCGGAGACTTTGCGAAATGCGAGCCGAACCGGCGCGGCTAGCTCAGCTGCCATAGGGCAGATCACACTGTCCTCTCCTAGCACCTCAGATCGGATCGACAAGCACGGTCTATTCTTGCTCAATCCACAACTTTCTCATTCTGACGGTGTTAAGGATGGAGAGACCTTTTTGCTAGATATAGTTGCTCTTCACGGCATTACTGGAGACGCTTACAACACCTGGACACATGAGAATGGCAAGTTCTGGCTTCGAGACTTCGTACCAGAGGATTTCCCAGGCGCACGAGTCTTTTCGTTTGGATATGACGCCGAAGTGTTTTTCTCGCGGAGCAAAGGGAATATAGAATCGTTTGCGAGATCTCTGTTGGAAGGCCTTGCACGTGAGCGAATAGAAGAAAAGGTTGCGAGCATGTTCTATATAACTCGAGCGAAACTCTTCTGATGTTCAGAGCCGCTGATGGTATATAGGATCAACTGCGGCGAATTGTTTTTGTTTGCCACAGCATGGGCGGGATCGTGGTAAAGAAGGTATTTCCCCAAATGATGATTGGAGTCCATTACTTATAGTTGTATAGGCGCTCATAATAGCACATCTCAATGCCGAGGACTATAGCAATATTACGGATTCAGTATCTGCCATTCTCTTTCTTGCCACGCCTCATCGAGGCTCCGGAGAAACTCAACTTCTGGTGGTGCTAGCAAACATAGCCAACATAGCTCTTGCTGGGACATCACGTTTCTTTGGGAGCATCAGAACAGACCTGATTGAACCCCTTAAGAGGGACTCGGAGGAACTCAAGGAGATCTCGACAGAATTCAGAAATCGAATAGGAAACGTGAAGATTGCTTCCTTTGTCGAAACAAGCATCACCCCGCCGGCTAATACAAAAGTACGCACATCGTTCAACAGATTTAAATAGACTCTTGAGCTGACAGGTTGTGAGCGGATTGTCGACAACGTCAGCGGCGTTATGGATATACCTAGAGAGCGTATTGTGTATATGGATGAGTGTGATCATAGGAGCATATGCCGCTTTGGCGATAAGACTGGCAATAGTTATAAAAGTGTATTGGGGGTGCTGAAGCCATGGGCCAAGGGTACGTTGGAATTTCTTATAGCCCCACGCGGAAAGTTTATAGACACTTCACACCAAAATCTAAGCGAAAGTGTTTATAAACTTTTCACATCTCACTGTAGCTTACATGGCGGCTCGAAGTCGTAGAGACGTAGACCTGTGGGATTTTAGCTAAATCTTGTGATTTTATATAGCGAGCTGCGAGCCCACTTCCGAAGATCTCCGTAATGTTTCTCCATCTTCTGTATTCTCTCCATTCGCCCTCGTCTGACTTATCTAAGCTTGCCTACACTCGTTAGCATTTCCAGAAATGACCTACCGGCGACAAGAGGCGGATCGCGCCCACCCAAATACGTGTGGTTGGATATTGAAGCACGAGTCCTATACAACATGGATGAGCAGAGAACGGGGGATGCTTTGGGTGAAGGGAAACCCAGGCACTGGAAAGTCAACGTTGATGGCTTTCATCTATCGGGCATTTCAGGCAGCACCTGCAAATGAGCGACACGTAAATCTGGACTTCTTCTTCCATGGACGCGGCACTGCGTTGCAAAAGACTCCAGTGGGCATGTTTCGGTCACTCTTACATCAACTATTTACCAGAGACCACTCAGTCCGGGATCCGATCCGAAAAGCATTCCAGGAGAAAAAGGCGTTTGGAGAGCCTGGGAATGGCTGGGGATGGCATTATAAAGAGTTGCAGGACTTGTTCTTCAACGGCGTGACTGGTGTTGCTAAAACACGGGCGATCACCATCTTCGTAGACGCTCTTGATGAAGCTGGCGCCGGTGCTGCGAACGAACTCGTTCAATACTTCCACAAGTTGAATGACAAGCTGACTGCTGGCAACAATGCTAGGATCTGCATCTCTTGCCGCCATTATCCAGTCGTAGCCCTCATTCATGGCCTCGAGATTTACGTTGAGAACGAAAACTATGAAGATATTTCGACCTTTGTCCAAGATCAACTCAAATCGAACGTTCTAGTTTGGGAGAATGATTCGAATTCCACCGATGGCTGCCAAGCTCTCGAGGATGCCATCGTCGGAAAAGCGTCGGGAGTATTCCAATGGGCACGTCTCGTTGTACCCATGGTTGCGGAACGGCTCAATGATGGAGAATCTTTAGGAGAAATTCATCAAATGTTGGCAAGGGTACCAGACGAGCTGGGTGCTGTCTATGAGCACATTATTAAAAATGTCATCAAACCTCGTTACCTACCGAGAACATTGCACTTGATGCAGTGGATTTGCCTGGCCGAAAGACCCTTATCGGTGACAGAGCTACGCTTTGCTATGGCTTCTGATGATGCGTGCATTCATCCACCGCAGACGGATTCTGAGATGGAGAAATCGACCAAAAGCTTGTCTGGTGGCCTCGCCGAAGTCAAGCATCACGAATATGGCACCACCGTACAATTTATTCACCAATCGGTCAATGATTTTCTGCTATCTAGTGGCCTTAATATCCTGGTTTCGGCGTCTGCTCCTGATCTTAGTCAAGGTTCCAGGCACTTATCGAGCTCATCCAATGGTGAAATCATCGGCCGAAGCCAACATCGACTGTCTAGATCATGCATCAACTACTTGAAACTAGGGGAGGTCCTGCAGGAAGACATCGAAGACGTGCAGAGTCTGTCCACTACTAGATTCTTCATACGAAGAAGGGAGATTGCGCGAAAGTTTCCATTCATCGACTACGCAACCAAAGCTTGGTTCTTGCATGCAGAGAAAGCTGAAAGCCGGGGAATCTCACAGGCGGAGCTTGTAAAGCAATTTGAATTTCCTCGGCAGGCCCTTGGGACCTGGGTCAAGATCTACAGAACGATTGGTGGATACTCCAATAAGTGTCCCGAGCAAGGTTCGACATTATTACACATTGCATCCAGCTCCAATCTCCAGAGCACAGTCCGATTTCTTCTCCTAAAAGGCGTATCTATAGAAGAAGAAGATGGTTCTGGTAGTAGAGCACTGCATTATGCTGTTCGCTGGGGCCACAAAGAATTGACAAGTATGCTCCTCGGTGCACACGCTGAAATTGGGCCGAGGAATTGGACCGGGGGTACTCCCTTGCAACTGGCTGTTGGGAATGGGCACGAAGAGATCGCAAAGCTGTTACTGATAAATGGGGCTAATGTTAATGAAAAAACTGGAACCTCTGGCAACGCGTTGCAAGCGGCCGCTCAACAGGGAAGCATAGCATTAGTTCAGACATTAGTGGAATGTGGGGCCGAGGTTAACGCACAGGGCGGGAAATATGGCAATGCCCTCCAGGCGGCTGTGTGGGGCGGCCACGAGGCAGTTGTACAGCTACTATTAGACAAGGGGGCCGAGGTTAACGCACAGGGCGGGAAATATTGCAGCGCCCTCCAGGCGGCTGCGCGGGGCGGCCACGAGGCAGTTTTACAGCTACTATTAGACAAGGGGGCCGAGGTCAACGCACAGGGCGGGTGTTACGGCAATGCCCCTCCAGGCGGCTGCGCAGGGCGGCTACGAAGCAGTTGTGCAGCTGATATTAGCAAGAGGGGCCGGCGTCAACGCACAGGGCGGGTATTATGGCAATGCCCTCCAGGCGGCTGCGTGGGGCGGCCACGAAGCAGTTTCGCAGCTGATATTAGCAAAAGGGGCCGAGGTCAACGCACAGGGCGGGTGTTATGGCAATGCCCTCCAGGCGGCTGCGTGGAGCGGCCACGAAGCAGTTGTGCGGTTGCTATTAGATTAAGGGGCCGACGCCTTCGCGCAGGGCGGGAAATACGGCAACGCTCTCCAAACAGCTGCATATATGGGGCACGGAGAAATCGTGAAGGCTTTTATCGACAAGCAGCAAGACATCAATACAGAAGACTCTCAGGGCCGGCTAGGGATCTATTTTACTATGAGAGGAAGTCAGCAAGATATGATAGAGTATATGTTGGCCATCGGGGCAAGACTTGATTTGACTCATACCGATCGGCAAGGTTGTTCCGCTCTTCACTTTGCTGCTTCTGGGGGTTCCCAAAAGGCTTTGAAGCTAGCCATAAGTCCTGGGGCCGATGTAAATGCTTCAGACACAAATGGCTGGACTCCTCTACACTGGGCTTGCCGAAATGGAAGCGAGAGTGCCGTTCGATTACTGATAGACTCAGGAGCTATCTTACAAAGCAAGGATATGCAGGGGCTCACGCCATTTGACGTTGCAGTCATCTGTAACAAGGACTCCCTGTTGTCTTCCCTCTATCAATCTAACAATAAATCTTTTGACGCAGACAGGAAACAGAATATACCCTCTCCAGGCGTGGAACACAGAGCTTGGTGTGGTAGCTGCCTTCATGTGAGTCTTGTCTTCATCCTTGGCAACACACATCAACTCATCAAGTGTCTAGAAAATATATGGAGTTCATCACAAATGCACCAATTGCACTGGTTTTGATGTCTGTTTCAGGTGTATCGTTGATGTAGCGATTATACACGACTCAACTCACACGTTCAGAGATATAGCTTAGAGCCCAATGGCTTTCCCCCAGATAACAGGAATTTGTAGGCAAGACAGTTCTCGGATCTGGTCGTTTATCAAGGGTGAACTTCAAAACTGCACCAGGAGGCGAACAGTCCCAAATCTTCCTTGTTCATGTTCACGAGTATCCACACATCCAAGGTAATTCCTCCTCCTGTGGCGGCTGTAAGCCGAGTTGCACTGACCCAAATATCCCGGTGGGAGCGAAGCTGGCGCACAGGATCACTCGCCCGAGCGAAGCCATCCCTAACTACCCCGGTAGACTATCCTACGCACCCCAGGACCAGCGCAAAGCGTGTGACCTCGGTGGACCATTTTCGATGGCCCTCACACCACTGTGGGGTACTGGCCAGATGTGTGGGTCGCCGGCACGGCCATGCAGTCTTTCGGCGGATTTATTGCAATAGGCGCAGCGGCTGAGGCGACGTGGTTGGGGTCGTGAATGGGGATACGGGGATTATCACGATTTTTGGGAGAATATGCTATATTATGATGGGTATAGGCAAACGAATGAGCCGGTGGGGAGGGCGAGCGTGCTGTTGGTTAAGGGGCATGAGGGGAATACGGCAGTGAACGTGGCGGGGTTGGGGAGGCTGTGGAGTTTGGCTGTGCGGTGGGATGACAATTGAGTTAGGCACCCTAAAGGGGTTTGGGGAGTCGGTTTTGTTGTAGGTAGGCAAAAACGAAGGCTAAATTTAACTATAGAGAACGACTATTATATAAAAGAGCGACTACTAGCTCATTTTACGTAGGATTCTGCCCGTCCTTTTATGTTGCTGCTGGTGCTGCTCAGGCCCTCAGAAACACCGTCAAGGGTGTCCTGATGACAAACCCCCGAGCATGACTATGCTTGGATACTTCTGATGCCGGCGGCAACATGACTTCTGAACAATGCGCTTGTGCGTCGCCCCCAAACACTGGTGAGACGAAAACTCCAACAGAGTTTAGGGATTAATTGGAATGATACGCCTAGCCTTGTGCTCCTTACCCCCATTATACGGATATATCTCGAAGCGATGGCCAGTTGTAACACTAAGCCACTAGAATAACGAACAGGCCCATAAGTTAACTAGCCTCTTTCCTAGGAATAAATAAGAGAGCGCATAATCATTAATCACTCACCTTGCCCCCATACTTAATCCACATTTGGTCCTAGCTTAGGTTTCCACATATCGTTCTTCCATGCACCACCGAGTGCCATGTTAGGCCCCAGCTATCGCAGGTAGTCCAGTCATTGCATCCAGCCTGGCAAAGCCCCGGGTTCAGCGTCCCGCTGCGAATCTTGGCATTCATTGAGCCAACGCTGGGTAAAAGTATGATGGAGAAGTAGCCGGGAGCAATGCCGCCTGCGCCGTCGTTCCATTTCTCATCTAACTCGGCGAGAGATATGGCAAGAGTGTGTAGGACGAGGGAAGGAGAGGGAGAGCAGAGTGAGGAAGTTTGTCTTCATGGCTGTTTCTGCGATGATCGAGAAGAAAGGTAACTAGTTATGCTCTTTTTTGGCCTTGAGAACGTTTATTCAGATGGTTTGACAGTCCGTTGCTAGTTGTGTTGCTGATGTAGTTGATTCTTATTTAACGTATCGGACCATGAGGTTGCGCAGTACACGGAAGTTGCGTGGTAAGCGAACCATGACACACCAACTTTTCAAACTCACAACGATATGACTTTTTAACCGATTGGCAAGCGGTAAAAAATATAGAGCATTATAGATAGGTAAAATAATGTAATTCCAAAACTTAAGCTCAAAATTCGAAGAATTGAGATATCCACAAGCAAATTCGTTAATGTAAATAAAGAATCACTTCCTCCCCCTAGAGCGCAGCACTCTACTATTAGAGGGCCCAGCTATGCCCTCCCCTACTGGTAGAACATTCTTAAGCATTCTGTAAGGCACATCTGAGTTAGAGCTAGTGTCTGTTGTATCTGATTCATCTGTGGTTTCATTATCTGTAGGAGAAAAATTGGCTACTCAAATGTCAGCTTATTCAAAATGGCACTGTGGAAGTAACTACTGATAAAATCCAATTCAATGCAGTCTGAAGTATTACCAGACCCGTGTGAGTCTACTGTAGCTTTTTTAGACTTGGAAGTAGTCTTTTTTTCACTTTTCCTTTAACTACTCTTTTCACTTCTACTTCAACTTTCTTCTGAGCAGCTTCTTTCGCTTTCTCCTCAACTTCTTCATGTAATTTATCTATAAAATCTTGAGTATATAGCTTAGCATACCCCTAGTGCCTGTTTTTGAGCCTAGCTTTACTGGTTTGATGATTCACCTTGAAAATCAATCACTCTTTTAATTCTTTAGCCTTATATATTGCTATATCTCCAAATGTTGTCTCTGTTAAACCTTTCGTATACTTCTCAAATGTGGTTAAAAGAACCTTAGGAAATGCTCCTTATAGTATCAACTTCTTTATATGTATTTCTGTCTAACAAAATTAAAGTACTTTTCTTAATGTTTGCAATTTCTTCTTCTTTATATCTATTACTTCTTTCCTGAGCTCTGGCATTTTTATTAGGTCTAGTATCTTCTTATTATAGGGAACTATTCCTATACCCTTTCAAGCACCTTCAATATTTTTAGAGGTATAGGTTTGATCTCTAGCAATCTGAAGAATTGAAATAAAGTCCTTCTTTAAAAGTGCTAAATAGTCTTTATTGAACCATTCCCTAATGATCTTGCTGTAATAGTGTTGTAGGGAACTAAATAAATTAATATCTAGAGGCTAAGTAAGGTAAGACAAATAAGCAGGAAGTATAAATACTAATATTCTTTTCTTCTAAGCAAAGTTAAGAAAAGGGAGATTACAATAACTTTTATAACCATCTAAGAGTAGAGAATGGTATTCTAATGGATTCCTAGCTTAATTGTTAGTATCAGAACTATATAACATTAGAATGGCTTACTCAGTTTCAGTTAACAAATTAAATACCTCTTGTAATCAAGCTAAACCAAGTTCATTACTTGTCTACCCTTTAAGAAACTTTCTATAGTACTAGCCAGGCTCTTCTACACCCTTTATATGATGTCTAGTGATGTAATTTGTATCTTTAGTAATCACAAAAGATGAAAGAACAGATTTAGTAGCAAATAGATACTTTATAACTATTATTAGTTCTTTATTTCTATTATGAATAAACTTGAGATTCTTTTTACCCTTTCTACAGACTACTTTAGATCTCACTGCTATGTCAATAAGAAATTCCTTTTCATTCATATTCTATATATTCTCTAGCTTAAATTTGTACTTTAATTAAACTCTTTAAAGAAGTCTGAAATAATATTCTATTACTCTTGAATCTTGAGCAACTTTTTTTTAACACTTTAGTCACTAGTTATACTTAGTTTAAAGATTAAAATGTCCTTTAATAAATCTTCTTTCTAGTAATATTCTAACTTTTTACCAGAATAAGTAACTTGAAAAATAGTTTCTGCCTTTGCTTTAACAACTTCCTACAATGAAAATATACTTATATTGCCTTGCTAAATAATCTACTTAGTAAGGACTCACTCATTTAAGGGTATAAGGCTATAATCTTTGATATATACTAATTTGTGATCTTGGTCTTCTTTATTCTTTCTATAGCTTAATGTCCTAAAAAGAATTTAGTACATGGCAGCAACTTTATTAATACTTAAAGAAGGGTTTAAAGATAATTTGGATAGAGCTTTTACTATGTTAGCTTTTCAATTTGGGGAATAGTTTAGTAATATTCTAATTAGTATTTTGAAGGTAAATGAAAGTTAAAGAAGTTGAATTATTAAAATCCTAACTTAATAAAAGTATTTTTAAAGTATTAAATGACTTTTTACAAAGTTTTCATAAATGTATAATATTGTTGTGGTGTCTTTTAATATCTTGCAGCATGCATATATATATTGTTATCATATATACATTAAAATAGAAAACTATAAGAAATGCTTCCATACTTATCTCTTTAGAGTTAAAATACTAAAACTTTGTATAGCTATTCTCTTGCACTTAGTAAAGCTTATACCAAAAAAGCTAAATTAAACACTTAATATAGTATATGATATACCATTTTAAATAAAGTAGTCTAAAAATAGAGAAGCTGCCCAGTGCATACTGCAGCCACATATATATTTCTAAAGCTATAGTTCTTAAACTTTTAAAATCAATTCAAAATAAGTTATTCTATATAGTATATAAAAAATCAAGAGTCTTAAAATTGGTTGCTCTATATAGTTAAGAGTATTATTATAGTATATCTCACTTAGTGTGCAAAATTCATGTAGTTGTAACTTCATAGTCCTATACATTACTTGTAGAAGGTAGATTTAAGCTGTCTCTATATAATAAATTTATTAAGAATTAGGTAAAGAATTTGTTAGACTGCTTGGCAGTCATGTGGCTGGCTAAGATCACTGCTTTAATTGGGGTGTGAGTGATTTATTGAGTTGCCACGGGTTGCGCTCTTAGTGCTGAGAGTGCTGATTGCGCAAACCCCTACTTCTCATGGTAAGTGCTGTTCAACCTTATATTTGGTTATCCTTGCCGAACCATTCGAGCTGTCTGTGTTCTATAGGCTAGTGACCTGGTTCAATGGTTCCAGTGCTACTCCTATGTTCATAGTGTTCCTGATGAGGCTTGGGATGTTCGTAATACTTGGCAAGAATGAACTGAATACAAGGACGAACAGTACTTGCCGTAAATGAGTAAGAGCTAGAACAGGGATTTGCACTATCAGTGCTCTCAGCACTGAGAGTATGACCTATGGCAACTCAGTAAATCATTCATACCCCAGTCAAGGCAATGACTTTAGCTATCTACATAACTGCCAAATAGCTTAGCTAGGAAGCGATCAACCAATAGAAACTACCATAATCTATGGACACAGAACTATAGGTTATAAGAAAAGAACTAGGAGAGCTGAAGGATACTTGGTAGCTGAAAGACACATTAGCTAAGTATAGTAAGCAGCTTGAGTATGGATGGAAAGTTATGAATTATGATGACTTAGGTTTTATTATTGGACTTAGTGTAAGTTAAGTGGGAGTCATACTGAGGAAAGAATACATCTATTGGTATAAGTCACTTGTTGGCAGGTGGCCAAGAGGTCAGTAAAGAGGTAACTATAAATATAATATTGGGATTTCAGAGAAAGTATCTTTTCTTCCTCTTTACTGAATGTCTTATTAGTTTAGCAATAAAGCTTCATACCAAGAATCATCTCTCAAGAATATCTTTTGATATAGTTACAGTAGAACTGTTTTGCTATCTCAGTATATGGGATCAATAAAATTATTCCACGGTCACTCTAAGAATGCTCTGCTATGTACCTGAACATCTAGACAAACTAAGAGACAAGACCTTACTAGAGTCAGATTGTTACATTTCTAGAGTAATAATCTATTCTCTAAGTCTGTAAACTAAGTATTGCAGTCTGTATGCCTTTCAGATTTACTTATAGTTATAAGTTTAATAATTTACTCTGTAAAAATATAGGTAAAAGTAATAGATATATATATTAGATAAAGATAATATAAGTATTTAGGTAGAAATTCCCTTCATTCTCTTTACTATATACTTTTAATACAAATATGCTTGTAATATATAAACTTATATTGTGACTTGGCTGTACCTTTTAATTTCAATAAATATTTGAATTATTTAAAGAAATTAATAAAGATATATAATATTGAAATCTTTAAGTAAGTAACAAGTATGTCAGAATTATATTATATTAAGATTAAGTAATGATTTTTGAGCCTACTAGTAACTTTTAACTCTAGAATATATTATTTTATAATAGTATTTATAATATATAATTTACTGCTTAAAATAATAATAAGAATTTAAGTTATAAAGTGGTTATAATGAAAATAGAGTGAATTATATCAGTCAATATAATTTTGTTAAAAACTTTCCACTTGTAACTTGAGGGTTTCTCAATTAAATGTTGCACATTGATTTACTAGATTACTTATATAATACTAATAGTAATCTTAGGGTAAACTGAAATTATACAATAAAATTAATGTAAATAAAGTACTTTAGACATATCTAATAAATTAACAAGATCCTTAGATGTTTCCCAAATATTTTAAAAGTATTAGGAAGAGATATTTTTCATTCAATAGAGGTTGTAAAGCACGTGACTAACTAACCAAGTTCCCACTTGAACTACATCTCTGGCTACACACAATCATCCTTGCAGTTACACTCTGGCACTCTTCTTAAATAGAGATAAAGTGAGTCTTATATTTCCCTTTATAGCTGAGAAAGTCTTCTGTATTTCCATTTTTGGTCATCTAAGTTTGACAAGACCTCGCCTGATGCTATCCAGAACATATATAAACATGTTCTAGCCTACAACTCTTCTTTCCTCACTCTAAGCAATTTCAGTTTTGCAGGCCACTCTTGTACACTAATTGAAAGAGTGACTATCTCTAAACTGAACTATCTTTAAACCAAACTGTTCACAATCAATCAAACCCCAGTCATCATTCAGTCTCTCGTTTCTGTTGACCTGTTAGAGAGTGCACTTGTATATATCCCAAGTCCCCTACAGCAGGAACAGATTCTAGTTCATTGCTATCTACGGTTACTACTCTATCTAGCTTACTGAGAATTTTTTGTACAAACTTCAGCTTACCTCAAGGTATTGGCTACAGTACCTGAAGATCTGTACACTCAGTTCTGGGTTTCGAGCCTGAGGCATTGAGTCACCCTCTCAAATATCATTTTCACTATTAGAACTAAGCACAGGACAAGGAGCTCTTTACTTTAGGATCTGCAACAAACTGCATGGATCCCTTGAATCATTTTGTAATCTTCTGATAACTCTGAACCTGGGGAACCTCAGTCTTACCTTCTTACTTGGATCAACCTTTCTGCACGATCACCGAGCTACACTATAGTTAGTTCCCTGAACCTAGTCCCTCCTAGCTTTCTGCTCTCCCCCAAATCACCTGTCAATGAAAACTACCCTTCTCATACAAGTCATTCGAAAGCCAATCTCCACTAGTGAGAAGAGGTTGTCATTCACTATAGCAGATGAGGAGAGATTATTCATTATAAAGCTAGTCTCTGCTATGAGGGCACAACTGTAGCTAAGTCTCGAAGGGTCAGATGCTGAAGAAATGGTCATGCAGGGGTATTTTGTGACGATCTGACTCCAATAAGGTCTCGTCTCCTAGTTTGTCTTGGTGTTCAGATATACGGCGTGGCGTTCTTTGGATGACCGTGAGACAATTATATTAGTCTCGTATACTGGGATAGTGAAACGGTCCTACTGCAACTTATATCAAAAGATATCTTGGGTGATGATTCTTGGTACGAAGCTTATATTGCTAAACTAATAAGACTTTCAGTGAAGAGGAAAGGAAAGACACTTTCCCTGAGATTTCAATGCTATATTTATAGCTGCCTCTTCACTGATCTCTTGGCCACCTGCCAACAGGCGACTCATACCATTTGGGGTGCTTTTTCCTTGGCGTAACTCATATCCGACTCACACCGAGTCCACTAATGAAACCCGAATCATCATGACTCATACTTTCCATCTATACCTGAGCTGCCCACTACACCTGGCTAACATGTTCTTCAGCTGCCAAGTGTTTCTCAGTTCTCCTGGTCCCTCGCCTACGACCAACAGTTCCTCACCCATAGGTTGTGGTGGTTCCTGTTGGCCGGTCACTTCCTGGCTAGACTCCCTGGCGGTACTGTGGCTGGCTGAGGTCGGTGCCTTGACAGGGGTATGGGTAATTTACTGAGCTGCCACAAGTTGCACTCTTAGCGCCAAGGGCGCTGATTGCGCGAACCCTTATTCTGGCCCCCACATCCCCATGGCAAGTGCCACTTGTCCTTGTATTCAGTTTATCCTTGCTGAGCCGTCCATGCCGTCTATGTCCCATAGGCTTGCGATTCGATCCAATGATTCCAGTGCCACTCCCGTGTCTGTGGCGTTCCTAATGAGGCTCGGGTTGTCTATGACATATTTCTTCCACGAGACAACAAATATAGGCTCAAACGCGACTGATTGGGACAAGAATTTTGCTTTAAGGGTCTTCCAGTCTGTGGAGTATGAGAATCTGCCCTATAGGCATACCCTTAAGTGGTGAAGAAAGGCCAGATAGGTTAAGTGATGTGGACTTAATGCATAGGTACTTCGAAAAGGCCTTCTTGTCCCAAGTTTCCACAATAGGGGAGTAACATTCTCGCCTTAGTTTATTATTGGCAGGTAATGTCGATCACCCGGAAGTTGACCGAAACTGGAAAGTTGACCATTGTCAAATTTGGAAGTAATCTGAAACATTCGACTCCCTATAAAATTTGCTGACAGAGCGACACCTTCATATCACTGATGGATCATAAAGCCAATATCTAGGAGGCCCTTGAGGGCCTAAAAAGCCAGAAATACAAGTCTATTCATGCAGTGTTTAGAGCTACAAGTGTCCCATACCCTATCTTGATCAATTGCTTAAACGGTTACCAATTTTGCCGCAACTCGCATGTAGCCTACCAGGCTTGTATTCCTGCCAAAGAGGAGGCTCTAGTTCAATGGATGAAGAAGTGGTATAGCCGTGAGTTTCCTATCTGGCCCAAGGAACTTAGAGAAATGACACAACATCTTATTTTAAGTTGTATCAATGATCCTAGGCACGACACTATTTCGACACATCTTACAAGCTAAAATTGGCCATCTCAGTTTATCAAGCAATATTCAAACATGAAAGGATTACTTATAAAACCGATTGAAAAGCCAAGACACATAGCCTGTATAATGGAAACCTTTAAGAAGTGGTTTGGTCAGTACTATGAGCAGTTCAACAAGTATAAGCCTAGTCTATGAGATATATATAACATTGACGAGACTGGCTTTATACTTGGAGATGGTGAGAAGGTCTATATTATTATAGACAACCAACTAAAGTTAACTAGATATTGGGTAAAGGCTAAAAAGGCGAATTATTAACTTCTATCGAATGTGCCTTCGCTGTCAGACAAGCAATTCCACCTATAATTATTTATAAAGATGAGTATTTACAATATCATTGGTTTGAATCAAGTGCACCTAGAGATTAAGCAGTTGTGACAAGCTCGAAAGGCTGGATGAGTAATGCATTAAGACTCTGATGGTTACAAAACTATTTTAAACTATCAACATGACCTTTAGATGATAGTTATCGATTTCTAATTCTTAATGGAAATGGAAGTTATGTAATACCTGAGTTTCAGGACTTCTGTATGGTAAAACAGATTATTTTGTTATGCTTACTATCTCATATATTGTATATGTTACAGTCTCTCAATATTGCAGTATTTTTGCTATTGAAATACTATATCCGTTAAGCTATAGAAAGACGCCTAAGGCTTGGCTATCCATAGTTTCCAAAGACTGAGTTTCTGCAGATCTATTGTGAGGTCTGCCTTCAGGCTTTAACTATAAAGAATATACAATCAGGGTTTCGTAAAACTGATTTAGTTCCATTTAATCTGGATAAAATACTCAAGTGTCTGCCAGTATCAATACCTCCAGTATCATCAAAATCACCAAATTCAACCTCACAAATGCATTTTCAAACTCCACAAAACCAGAATGATATATATGAACTTGAAAACTGCCTTCAAAACCCAAGTTCCGCTCCTGTAAGAGCTAAAAAAAAAATTGCAAAAGCCGCTCTTACATTCTATGCTAAAGCAAGTATCGCTGAAGACAAATGCGACAATTTACAGGCTGAAGGTCAAAAGATGCAAGAAGCAGCATCCTGAAAACGCAAACAGGTGCCTGGAAAGAAGCCTCGTCGCCTGAGTGAAGTGTTGGACCTTGAAGGGTCGGGGGCAAGGCAGTAACAAGAGGCCAAGAACTCAAGCACCAAAGTGAACTGACTGAAGTTTATCGCCATATCATATCGAAATAGAGCAGAAGGGACTAGTAGAACTCGAGAATAATAGTATTAGCGACTGTATTGTAGTAATTCCATGCTCTTTGTAGATAGTCAATCAAGTGGTCAAGATCCCGGTATTGGTCAACTTCCCGGTGATCGACGTTATCGCACGCGTGTGGTAAGCTTGGGTCGTTAAGGTTGTGGTGTTCCCGTTACGCAGTGTCAATCAGGGGCTCGAATCCTGATTTTTCTTGAAGCGGTGTACCTCCCGTTCCCTCGCGGCATGGCATGGAGTAGGCTAGATCACTTTATAGCATAGTCGACTAGGTTTCAAAATTTCAGACCAATGCGCGTGTCGGTGTCGCTCCGGCAGCACTGACAGTTTCACAAGGGCTTAGGAACGTCGGGGGTTCAGTTGTGCCGCCACATAGCTCAGCCCCTCATACTCAGCCTCAACACAATTAGCCGTATTTAACAGACCTATTTGAAGTGCGTAAGCAAAATGAAAAGCCTGATATGCCTGTGAATAGTCGCTATGGCATTTCCTTGATCTTATAAACTTCAAGGATAACAATCATAGCCACCATAACCCTAGTAAATCCTCCAATCGCGCCTCTTAAACACCGCCGTAGAACACAGTCCCGCCACAAGCGTCCCCCCGGTCCACTTATGGGGTTACATTCTCTACCTTGCCTCAAAAACACCCGGGACGTCCCACCCCAGCCCCGCCCCAACAAACCTCCACCTCCCTTCCGGTATCCCTTCTCCTCTTCGCACAACCTCCGCAATCTCATCCCTCATCCCCTTGACCTCCTCCACCGTAACTTGCTTTCCATGTGCCCGAAGAACAACTTCCACCTCCTTCATCCCCTTGATTCGGGAGAGTGGCTCCAGCCAATAACTTCGCGCGCGCAAACCGCGATATGTGTAATACCCTGGCTGATCTTGTAACTGAAGCACGACTTTCAGCCTCACCTGCTCGCACTCCTCCGTTAGTACTCTGACCGCCTCTAGCGGGCTAGGTAGGCTGTTAATCTCCCGGTAGCAATCTAGGTAGCCGTGATCGAAGTAGTAAACCATTCTCAGAGGCCACACGATGCTGATAGATCGAAGCATTCGCCGGCGTGTTGGGAGAAGGGAGGATGTGAAGTCGCAGAAGTCGGCGGCGTCGCGGAAATCGAATGTGTTGTTAGTGTAAAGGTAGGTTAGGGATTCGATGTAGATTTGGCGGGAGGTGAGGAGGAGGGGGAGGCCGGTTGTTTCGTTCCAATAGACACCTGATTTTGTGTTACTGGAAAGTGCATGTGGGGAGTGGTTGGGGTTGAGGGTTTCGTATTACGTACCTTCGAGGCAGAGACATTGGTTATGGGGCCCACGCGAAGGAAAGGGTCGCGTGTAGTGCCGCTTGAAAAGGTCGCAGCGGATGTGGCGCATTACTTCGCGGTGCGGGCTTTGGCGGGACGATCGGCGGATAATGTGGAACACATTCCCGCCCATAGCATATTTCCAGATGAGGATACGGAGTTCGACGGGGAGGGAGAGGAGCGGGGATGTAGTACAGCTTTCGGTGGTGCCGTGGGGGAGTGGCAGGGTGACCGTCGAGGCTGGACGGCGAAAGTTGAGTTGGTCTGGCGGCAGAGGAGTGGGCGGAATCGGGTGCCGTCCTTGCCAGGACTTGGAGCGGCATTTCCGGATAAGGGTGGACTGGGCGAGTTTGGAGCGGCGGAGTCGTCGACAGGCTCGGTGTTTCAGGGACGCGGCCTTGTCAAGCGGGTTGAGGACAGGGAGGGTGCAGGGCTCAGTGCGGTCGAGGAACTTGAGTAGAAGCCGGCGTACTGGCATGCTGTTGCTCGGTCTGTGAGGTCTTTTATGTGGGCAAGGGCATAGGAGCACGGACGAACGTTGCGCGTTCGCCTCATGCGAGCCTGACGCGCCAAGCTATCTGCGCACAAACGCAGACTAGCGGCAGATGGAAGTTAAAAGTTTTCGTTTACATACTTTGTACTTGAAATCCTCCGGGCTAGAATTTCTGGTGAAAGATATAATATAATTTTTTCCCCCCTTAATCCCCAAAATCCCGTTTCGCAAAACTCCATTAATATAGTCACGTGAGAACTGGATCCGAAAAATGGATAGAGCTTGTCGAGAAGCCCTCACAAGGCTACTGCAACCATCTAACCGCATCTCTAGGCTGGATAGTCACACACCAATGGATCATCTCCCCCAGCCGGCAAATCCTTACAAACCTATCCAGATTCCATATCTCAATGGCCCAACTTACGATGATCTCGGCTTCCATGGGTTTCCGGAGCGAGTGAACTGGGATCCAAAGAAACCCCTCTGGCGCGGACTGTATGGGATTTATGATACTGATGGCGCATCCAGATTTCTGCGGGAGTGGCTCTGGTTTGGAATGTTGAGTGAGGTCCTGGGAGCATGAGGGGTAAGGGTGAGAAGTGAGGACTTTTTGCGAGAAGGCGGAGGTGATGGAGAAGATGCATCGACTTTTACCGCTACAATGGTGCTTTACGTATACCTTGAGAGGTTTCGAGACGCTGCGCGTCTGTGCGACACGAAGGCTAGAACTGGAGCACGGAAGAAGATTAGGTCTTGTTTCGCACGAATAGACAGCTATCTCTACACATTTGATATTACGGGGGAGATGGAGGAGACGGAGAAGGAGGAGCATGACCCCGAGCTAGAGTGGACGAAGGGCTTTGTTGAGAGTCCTTTGACACCAAAAATCCAGCTGTCAGTTGAGGTACTGAAGACTAATTTAGGGGAGGTCCAGATGACTATCTCTAGGGGCCTGAAGGCAGGTTGGAAATGGTGCCACAGCGGCCCAACAATTGCAGGTTCTTGATTAAGCTTGTCGTTGGTCAAGGCTGGTGCTAGGAAACAGCTTTGGAGATTGAACAGGATTTCGGTAACATGGCGTCAAGAAGCAAGTGCCTAGAAATATTATCTTTCTCTCTGGCGCAAAGCTGCTGGAACCTGGGTTCCGCTGGGCGCCTGCATCGCTTCTAATCCCCTGGGGGCGGTCGGTGCTGCATCGAATATTTGTGACTAAAAGGGCTGAGCATTCAGCCTCTATTTCTGAGAGGGGCCTCCTAGGAACATTCCACGGCCTGAGACTCATGGAAACGGACAAACCCATTGGGGACCCGCTCTGGATTCGGGTTACGACTCTAAACCAATTGTACTGCGTGGAGATCACCTACCCTGAAGAGGGAGCGTTAAAGGATATACCGCCCTCTTCAGAACCCAGCATTATCCTCTACTATCGATCGAACCCACTTTGGGCTATACCTGCAAGGCCGTTACTATTACGACAGGGCGAAACGCTAAATCGACAGGGCGAAACACTAAATCGACAGGGCCTTTTCGTTCAC
>JAJDMX020000501.1:0-23379 GCA_022345685.2 Nothomitra cinnamomea | reverse complement strand
ATAAAGGGGTTGGCGATGGGTCGCCAAGAATTTGGGCAAGATCACATGACTGCGCAATATCCCATGAACTACGTCTATAGGGAGGGGGGGAAGATTCCAGGGGAGGTGAATGGCTTATTGGTAGTTCTCACAGAATCTAGGCAGGTCAAAGCTGGGAAGATTTGCTGGAAGCGGAATGGTCGTAGATGGGCGTAGCATTCATTCACTAGACCCGCACAGAGGGGTTCCCACGGTATCATTTGACTCCCAGTGAACATTTTCTGTATGCAGCTAAGTTACTCGAGTTCTAGGCGTAAATAAAAAACGTCCTAGTTACACTCTGGGATTGTCGGTTTAGGGGTCTATTATGGACTGAGATTGCAGGTTAAGATCCTTATGACCAAGATACAAGAATTTGTTGGCACACCCTTACATACAAACTTCAATGCCACCACGGCTTTCCCAGGTTCTGCCACCCGTCCTGCGGGGTCTAGGACGACGCATTCTTATCCTAGCACCTGTGCATCAAGTCCCCCGTGTCGTCGAAAAACCCATAGACATGTACTCTTCCAGCTTCATCCAAAACCGATTTGGGTGGTTCTCCGAAGTTCCCGCCTAGATCCTGGACGCGCTTCAGCGCCCTGCATTATACGTCCTCCGTTCATAATTTCTACTCTCTTTCCAAACATAAACGTCAATCTCCCCCACACCATCAGCAACGGCGTCGACCTCTCCCTGCATCCTGTCGCCACCTGCCGAAGTCCACCCGCTCCACGGGAAGCCAATCTGGTCCCAATGTGCCACAATTCCGCATCTTTCCCTATCACAAAGATATCCAGTTTCCCAACGCTCTACGACACTGCAACCGGCTTCCCAGCCATATAGGCCCCCAGAGATTGAAACCCCACGGATTCCTGCCAGAGCAGGCTCGCATTGGAAAGAGAGGTCCAATAGAGCTCTCGGCTCTCACCATGCACGGTAAACACATCCAGCCTCCCCTCCCCCCAACTCACAGCAGTGGGTGAGTAGTCAGCCCACATTCCCCCAAGGTTCACCCAGCTTGTCCAGTCCAGCTGCTTAGTCCAGGTCATGACATTCAAAATTTTGTTCGTGTCTGTGGCGAAGACGCCAAGCCTGCCAGGCGCCCAGCTCGCGGCGGTAGGAGAGGAGTTCAAGAAGAGGTCCCCTATCTTTTCGTTGGAGTTGAGTGTCGTGGACCAGGAGTTGTTGGTCATGTATTTGTGGTACATGATGTCGTCTGTACCTCGGACAAAGACATCAACAGTCGCGGTGTCGCAGACGGCGGCGGTGACGCCGGGTGTGGTAGCTACCCCCGCCGGCGAGGGAGGTCCAGGGGTTTGCAGAGGACAGAGGGGAGGAGGAGGTGTTCAGGAAGTGGATTGCGGAGCTAGCTATCGGGAGGGCGAAGACTTGAATCTGTGAGGGGACAGGGGAGATGGGAGTTGGATAGCTGTAGGATGGATCGGGGCTGAGTGTTGGAGTAGCAATTGGGGTTGCGTTAATTAAGGGTCAGGGGTCAGGGCAACTACTCTTGTGATCTTTTCTAGGTGTCCCGGGATATAGATTATGTAGTTATCTTGCCTACCTGGGCGTACTCCTGGATGTATTTGACGCCGTGTCATTCCCTGTTCCGGCTCTGTTTCCGGCTACCCTTTTCCTTTTTCCAAGGACACTACCAAACGCACCACCCACGATGGCTGCAGTGAAAACGGCTACCGCGCCAAGGGTGACCAGTTTCTGCTTCCTCTGATGTTGAATGACTTCGCCGGCTTGGAGGGTCGAGTGGGGTTTGCCCACTGAATATTTAGCGTTTTTGGCACGAGAAACTAGTAGCTCAGCGGTTTCGAGAGCCGAGAGCGGCAAGCCAACGACTTCGAGAGTTGAATACGGCTTGCCTATAGAGAATTTGGGAGTTTCATCTTCCATGGTTTTTGTTGCAGGTGTTGTGATTGGTGCCTGCGCATTGTTTGGAAGCAGTGCTGCCGTCGGCATCAGTAGTATCCGGACACGCTCAACCGTGCTCCGAGGGCCTGAGCAACACCGGCATTAATATATAAGGCTGAGTGGAATCCTATGTAGAATTAGTTAACAGTCGTTTTTAATACAGTAGTTTATTACCTAGCTTTCGCTCTCGTACATGGTTGATTCTAGAACAGCAGGCTTGAGTTGAAATCAGAACAAATAAGAGTATTGCACGTGAATTTCTACTTGCCTAGTATTGAGGTTGGTGGTCTAACTATGTAGTAAAGAGTGAAAGAGTGGGGACGGACTTGGAACTTGTCTCTTACCATACATGTAAGAGAGTAGCTGGATTTGTAGTTGTACCTGAATATATTGTGAACTTATATTTAGGTAATGGATATTACTACAGGGCATTTTAATAACCCTACAGGGTGCCAGTTAAGTTGCATTACTAAAAGCCTACCCTATAAAACACTACAACCTAAGAAGGGTTCTGCTGTTACAACATCCCAAAATACTATAACTATACCTTACAAGTTACTCCAGCAACATCTAAAGTTTTACTAAAGAAATGCCTTAATATAAATTCATGTAGCAGCAAAGACTTCAGGTATTGTGAAATAGGTAATACTTGTGCATACTAGTTGAACTTGGGTGCTCCAGATAACTCGATTTGTAAACAGAATCTTCTCATTACCAGGGACTAAAATCACTTCCTGGCTAGAATTTAACAAAGCAAGGTGCAATTATATCTCTCAGTATCTCAAATAATAGAACTTAGTTGCTAAGTAATAAACTTTTAAATAATGAAACTTAAGTCACTTCATAACTTATACCCCTCTTACCTTCATACAATCGCTATATGACTCACTACTCCTAACTAATATGTCCTGTAGTTATCTTAACTAGTTAAGGATCTATTAACTTCTCTACTTAAGTCGCTCCTAACTAGTTTATAACTAGAAGTCTGTATAATTTATTAATTGTCTCCTGTATAACTATCTTAACATCATATTAGCTAGCTAAGTCCACTAAGTAAAGTCTGCTTAACTAGGGTATTATCTTATTTTTTTCAGTTACTATGCATAGTGTATACTATGCAAGCATAATAGCCTACACATTACCACTATTAGCCCCTACACTTTAGCAAGTCCTGTTGCTCTTTGTATTCAGTAACTAGCTCTCTTGACTATATAGCATGCCCATTAAAACTTCATTTACGATCTGATTCAATAGTTTCTGCACTACCTCCCTGTCTGTAGTGTTCTTTGGCTTAGAGCATAAAATGTCCATAACAATTTAGACTAAATATATTCAAGTGACTATTAACATGGCTCTTACTATTACAACAAGGCAAAATGATAAATCGACAGGGCTCTAGTTAAGCGAACTTTCCATAAAGTACTTAACACGTACACTACTTTCAACTTCTCTATTCGATTCCTATAGTAGCCTGAGATTGTAGGCATAGCAAAACTGATATGTATGATCGCCCGCTTTATTCTAGTGGTTAAATAGTTCATCGGTGTGGTAATACATCATATTTTGTTAGTAGTAAAGCTCAAGCGAGCAAACTAGGCAGATGAGTCCTAGGCAGGTGAGTCTTTAAGGGAAGACCTCAGCCAGACAGCATAAGCCTGAAATAGGCATCTTTCCTCACTAAAATTTAGCGAGCAAGGCTCCAGAAGACTACGCTAGAGGTACTGATCTTGAGATTAGCTATAAATGTAACAAGACATAATACTTCTAGATATTCTTAGCCATCTGTGTCTGTCCGTTCTGCGATGAGAAAAACTACTGTAAAAATGTTTGTCTGCATCGCCTAAGCTTAACTATAGACCCTGTCAATTTATCATTTTACCCTGTCATAATAGCAAAAGCCATTAACATATAATTTTCAAGATTCCTCAGCCCCTATAAATCTCAAATAATTTCAGAGATTATAAGGCCTAGCTATTACCTATATTATATCACAAAACTCAAGTATTAAAGATCAGAGAAACAGTATTTCATTATTAGATTCTTATAGTCAACATAGTTCCTTTTTAGCAATATGATCTTCTCTAAAGTTATAACTACCATCCAAAATCTCATCCCCTTCTGCACTCTCCTTTCTCTTTCTTTTAGCTATACAAAATATCTGAGTTAATTTAAAACTGGTTATAGTTTTAGACTAAAGAATAAACTTTATTAGAAATTTGATACAGAACTTTTGAGTTATGCTGTTAATACTTAATCATATAAAATACTAATTATTTTCTTAGTATTAATATTATCATTAAGAGCTAATGAATAAAGGCAAACTTACTGTCAGTAAGATTAGTTTTGCTGCAGCTTTAATTCAAATTGAAATTGATTGTACCTAATTTAATTCTTTAGCAGTTAACTTAAAGTAACTATTATTATTGAATGGTTATATATAATAGCAATCAGAAAGTTTTAAAGTAAAGACTTTATTGTTAAAGATTATAAAGATCTAGTAAAATATTATAGAGTATGGATTTGTTAAAGTTGAAGTATTTCAAAATTTGTTTCAAGCTCTTTAAAGTTATGAGTATATAGGAAACTTATAGTAAATAGAAAAAACTTATATTAACAAAGTTGAAAAAATGTAAAACATAGTATCCTGAACTAGTATAAGATTTTTTAAAGTATATATAGTATAATTCTACTTATAACTTTTGTAAATAGAGGAATTTGCATATTATAATCAGAATAAAGCTTAGCTTTACTAAGAATTACTTTAAGCTTAATATATTAATAGAGAAGGAGTTTTCTAATATTATCTACCACCAATTTGAAGTCTTTAGTTGAAACCTAAAAGATATCTCTTTAATATTTTATAAGCTCTGTTAACATATCCAACTATAAGTTTGCACTATATACTGTAGTTGTGCATTAAGTGAAAATGACTACAACAAGACTTTAAGCCTATAGAGTAATCATTTTGTATATTTGAAACTCTTGATTTTTGCACTTATTTAAATTCAGTATATACTAAATTATTCCTAAAAATTTCAAGAGTAGCATTTCAAAACTACATGTATGACAATAATACCTGTAAGATGACCCTTTGATTTTTAGATTCCTCTTTTAGATATACTACACTATGAATTATATTAAGTATTTAACTTAACTAAACTAATACAGCATTTACAAGATATTGAAAAGTAAATTCTGTAAGTTTTAAGAGAGTAGCTACAATGGCCAAAAGTATTAGGTATATAAACTGGATTTATTTATTTATACTTAAAATTAATCATTTTCATCACTTCAAATTAAAGACTTAATATAATCTAAATAAAGTAAAACTTATAGAAGATTGTAAAATAGAGCTAAGCAGATAAATCTTTCATATACAATTTCATTATAATATATAATCTTAAAGGTATAAATGGCCTGCAAAAAACCCACATTTTTACTTACTAATTTAATTAAGTAAGAGCCTAACTTCAGTTAAGAGTTAGTTGAAGAAAGTTGCTGTACTTTTATAATAGTTCTACACCTTAAACATCTTTTCTAAAAACATTAAATAATAAGGTTTTGTAGAACATACTTATAGCTTTTCAGTATATAATTTTTATTGTTTAATTTATTTATATATGGTATTGAAAAATAGTAATAGAATAAGGCTATGTGATAATGAGATTAAGTAAGCTTCAAGGCAGTATTTTATTTCTGTATTTTTACTTAAACATCAAAGAGTACCTTATCAAACCTAAAGATAATTAAGATTGCATATTTTTAATTTTATTAATAATTATATTCTCCACAGCAGTTTTACTATACTGAAATTTTAGAAACAAAAATTTGTTTTATAAGAATTAATACTATTAATGAATCTAATATATTAAACATTAATTCTGACTTGTATATCCCTTGAAAAATGCTTAAGTCTCAACCAGCAGTGAAAGGTATAATAGGTCCTTCTAATACTAAAGTATTATATCTTAGAAGGAAGTAGGAAATCTTTATTTACATTAATGAATTTGCTTATGAATATCTCAACTTTTTAAATTTTGCTCTAAATTTTTGAATTTAAGTTTTTTAGCTTAGTTATTATGTATTACATTTTGGCTTATACTATTGCTATAGGGAAAAATGTTAATGTTGCAGAGCAAAACATTAATGCTATAAGGCAAAACATTAATACTATAGAGCAAAACATTAATGCTACAGAATCATAACATGACACAATTAATTTTCAGCCTTGTACCTTTTAACCCCATACCTCACATTCTAATATCCTTTCTTCTTTTTGTTTCCTTATACCTGTTTAAGCTGCAATGATAGTCCTCTTTCCATGGAATGAAGCCCTGCAATTTTCCTCTCGAAAGGCCTTAATCGATGGTCTTGAAGCCTATACTAAAAACAATGGATATGTTATTACTATTCAGTAATTCAACACAAAGGACAGGGTGATCTACTTTCACTATGATTGAGAAGGTATTTATAAGGCATGGAATGGTCTAAATAATACCAGTTGACTTCGAGACACTAGTACATGACTAGTGGACTATTTTTTCTTGGTTCAGATGAACTTGAAAGACAGTATATGTTCAATTAAAGTTCGATATGATGATCATAATCACAACTCTAACTTCTTCACCTATGCATATTTAATATATTGCTGTGTACCTTTACCAATTCGAGACTAAATATACTATCTATTTGCTGCAGGATCAGCTTCACGAAAGATAGTATCTGTTATTTGACACAACTTATTCCATCTATTTATTAATTTAAAATATAGTTGCTTTTAAATAATTAATTAATAAGAAATTTTAGACAAGTTTTGTTACCTAATTTTTGAGTTTTAATCTCTTTATATATATTATAAATATTAGATACAAAGTTAAGATAATTTAAACTCTCTTAAATTGCAAATATAATTTATTATAATATTGATCTAGAGACAATAAGAGTACTGATTGGCTATGTAATTTTATAAGGTAGTTTATATTGAATTAGAAGTGTAATTGCTATACTTATACTATAATTATAATTAGGGTTTCTGACTTTAATTATTCAGATATTGTTTTTAAAGTTTATGTAGATAAAAAATAAGTAATCTATAATTATTGATACAGTATCTTAAAACAGATTTATATTATTTGGACTATATTAAGTCTTATAATTACCCTTGCATTTACATTAAAAGTAAATAGCTTTATCTTTAAGATTAGATTGTTAAATAGTGATAACATAGTTATTTGCTTTAATATTATTACAATCTAACTCTAATAGAGCCTTGTATTCTAGTTTATCTTAGGTATTTAGGTACACAGTAAAAAGTTCAGGAAGATAGTTGTAGGACAATTATATTAGTTTAGTATATTAGGATAGTAGAACAGTTCTGCTATAACTATATTAAATACCTAGTACAAAGCTTAATTGCTAAACTATTAAAATATTTAGTAAAAAGGAAAAAGAAGATGCTTTTTTTAAGATCTTAATGTAGTACTTGCAACTATCTCTTTACTGCTTTCTTAAACACTTCTCAATAGGTGTCTCATATTACTTAATATGCATACCTCCTAGTATGACTTATAAAGTAACTTATGTTAAGTCTAATAATGAAATTTAAGTTATTGTGACTTATAACTTTCTGTCTATGCTTGAGCTGATTATTATATTCAGTTGATATATTCTTTAGCTATTAAGTACCATTTAGCTTAGTCCCTCATCTATATTTAATAGTTCTGGATTCTATAATCTATAAAGCATACTTATGATTAATTACTTCCTGATTTGATTGTTTAGTATTTATATAACTAGCTAAAGTTACTACCTTGATTGAGGTATGGGTAATTATTGAGTTGCTGTAATTTATATTCTCAGTACTAAAAGTACTAATTATATAAGCTTTACTTTAGCCTCTACTTGCCTCCAGCAAGTGTTGTTTCTTCTTGTATTTATATCATTCTTGCTGAGTTGTATGTGCCATTCTTAATCCTGTAGAACTATAATCTGATCTAATTGTAACCAACACCACTTCTGTATCTGTAGCATTTTCCTAGTAAAGCTTAGAATATTTATGATAAGCATATTCCTGCAGACTATCTTATAGAGTTTAATGGCTAGAGTACTTTGTAGTTTCAAAAAGTAGAGTGAGACTTACAATAAAGGTAATTAATAATGTAAGGAATATAGTTTGAGAAGAAGAAAAAGTAGTGAAAAACCTTTTCACAATAGTATGAAGTTTTTCTGTAAAGTTATCAATTACTCTATTAGTTTACTAAAATGTCTATAGAGTTTCCAAAATAGAAGTAGAACCCATCAGGCAAGCTATTTCACTAAGTAAGCCAAAATGCTTCTCTAATGCTACTTGAAGTAGACTGACAACAATATTATAGTTTATATTACTCTCGGAATCAGACTTTGAGGTGGAACTAGAGTCTTCGAAGCTACTAAATGTTAGAGAAAGAGTTCAGATTCATTTGTGTGCACAGGTGACCCATGTTGTAGGTCTTGGGTAGAGTGGTGCTGGAGGTATGATTTGTTTGTAGGCCTCTCTTATCATAATATCACTATTAACTACTATTCTCTTTTACTTTCATGAAGCTTTCTTGTTCTTTAGCTAGTTGTAAGTATGCATATCATCATTATCTGCAGATAATATAACCTTATCTGTAAATGCAGTAGTAACAGCCTTATTGATTTTTGTAGTAACGAGTTTCCAATCTCTTTTGCTTCTCCTTAAGTTCGCTTGCTTAACTATAGCATTTACAAGCATTTTGAAGTTATGAGATGTCAGAAAGGTAGTATATGGTGCTGGTTTGGGTAGAGTATCAAGCTAGATTAGTAGCTGACGAATAACAGAGGTAGAATTAAATGGAATAAGGCCTGCTTTCTTAAAGTCAGATAAGATATTTCTTTTGGTTAGAGCTTTAGACTGTAATTTAGCATAGATTCCTATAAAATCCGCCTTTGGAATGCAAATGTCACTAAGCCTCAGACAGTTATCTGTTTTGTAATGAAAATCATATTTAAGAAGTATAGAAACCAAAAGGTCTAGAAATTGTAACATAAAAATTATAAGCCAAAAGACAGAGTAAAATAATATAAGACTCTTAACAGAAGGTGATGAAATTTATAGTTAAGTGACTACTATAACAATCAAGAATTAGTATTTTATGCTTTCCTTTTGCTTTAGCTTAAGTATTAGACTCAAAGTTTCGTTTTAATCTGTTTAAGCCTAGAATATTACTTGTTTAGCCTTTAGATAATGTAGTAGCCATTTAGTTATTAAGTACTAAGCTTGAAATCCATGTACTTTACAAGTTTTTGCCTTTAAAGATAATAAAAGGTGGTATTGCTGTTCCATTTGCATACTCACATTTTATGAGTCAAAGTTTTACCATAAGTGCTCTTGCTCAAATATCTAGTAAATTCTTGCTCTTTATCAATAATAATATAGGTTTTAGCAGTAAAACTAATGTGAAACCCTGTTTCATCAATGTTGTAGATATTATATAACTCCGGATAATGTTCGTTAAATATATTATAATAGAAATTAAACTAAGCTTCTAAGTTTTCTAGTATACAAATATTATGTGTAGACAGTTTTAGTAGTTTTGCAATGATTGACTGTAAGTTGATATGTCGGTTCAAGAAGCAGTAAGACTAGTTACAACTAAGAAGCCTTATTGCCACTAATTTGTATTGCTCAGTACTGTCTAGTATGAATATGATATATTCAGCTATGCTATACAGTATATCATGACAAACAGGAAAGCCATTAGCAAGCCAATGACAAATCCATATAATTAAGATATACTCTTCTTCGAAGGATACAGCATAAATAACTTTATATGTAGTTGAGACAAATGGGCAATCTTGAATATGATGAGTAAGAGTCAACTTAATGATATTTTAATGCTTAGCAGCTGTAACAATTAATTTGAATTTCTTAGCTTAAAAGTCCTTCATTGTATGAACTATATATTCTTCTTTATTTTGTCCTGACATCATTGGTTTAAGCATGGTATTGGTTGTCTATAGTAAGTTTAAGAAAGATGATGAAAACTTAGCTCATTTAGCAAAACGGCTTACTTAGTAAGTAACAATTCTACCTTGTAAACTTACTGATACTCAAACAAAAAGATTCCCTTTCATAGTATCTGAAGCTAGTTTTAATTAACTTAATATTATTTTTATCATTCTTATTATTTCTCATCAATTGCTTTAATGTAATATAATATTTTATTTTCTTCAATACCTGCTATATTGTAAAGAAAAGATTTAACTATACTTCATATATTACTTAATTAAAGCTCTACGTTGATACTGTTTTGTTTTATATTAATACTATTATTTTATATTTTAAACTAATATAGTTCAATATTCTTATTGTGGAGCTAGATATAAGATAATTGTTTAATAGTAGATTCTTAATTAACTATACTAATTTTTGCTATTTTATTTTAGTTAACTGTTCAATGAATGCTCCTTATCATAAATTATATAGTAACTCTTGTAAAGTACTACCAATATACTTAATTAATTATAATTTAGTATAAGTAATAAAATATTTATTAATATACTTTTCTGCAAATGTGAAGTACATACTACTAGTATATGAATAGGTTAGTCTGACTGTTACAAATATTTTGAGCTTTACTAAAATAATATCATGGATATGGGAGTGATATCTTTTACTATTAAATCGATTTACAATTCTATAGAATTAAAGATAACATATATAGTCCAGAAAAGATAAACTATAAATGAGAATAGATAGTACCTACCAAAAGCAAGTAGAGGCTAAAGTAAAGTCTATACAATTAAAACTCTCAGTACTAAAAGTGCAACTGATTACTATTTAATAAATTACCTATATCCTAATTAAGGCAACAATTTTAGCTAATTACATAAATAGTAAACAAACTTATCAGAAAATAATTAACTATTAGAAACTTCTTAAGCTATAAATCCTAAACTATTAAACATGAAAAAAAGATCAAGAGAGCTAAAAAAACACTTGACAACTAAAGTACATATTAACTAGATATAGTGGATAGCTTGAGCATAGGTAGAAAGTGAGGTTAGTTTGGGGGAGATGGATTCACTATACCTTTTTGGCAAAACAGACTCAATTTTGATACTATAAATTTGACTAGATAATATGTAATAACCACAGGTAAAGAGAGACTACATTGCTGAAGTGAGAATAATGAAGTCTTGAGTTACCTGTGTATCTACAATCTCAACAGCTAGTCGCTGCTTCTTCCTTGTTCTTGTAGGCTGCTTCTTAGCCTTTCCTTTTTTCTTCAAAGCCTTCTCTCTCTTCTCACGCTCACGAGCCTGCTTCTCAGAGACTTCAAGCTCAATTAGACTTCAACGACAAGTACAGTGGCAAGGGGAAATGAAGGCCAAAGGCCTGTTTTTAATAACAGGGCCAGGTAGTCGAGTAGGCACCTCCTGCTCATGCTCGATAATAGCTTGCTTATTAGCTATTATCTGCACTGTTGAACACTGAATCAAGTCAGCAACATGCTTTGCTGCCTCTTGATACAGCATCTGATGAAATTTAACAGTATCCATTGCTAAGCTGAGAAGTAATTGTTGACTATGATTCTCATACCGATTAACAAATACAGGGTGAGGGGCAAGACGGATATCATAATACCTCATTATTCAGTCTAAAGATATAAATACTGGACCTTGAAGCCATTACCAAGAGTGAATTAGTGACAGTGGTAGTGGAAATTGCTTTCGCATTGCCCTAATCATCCAATGCTGACAAGGTAAAGCGAACTATATAGGTAGGTCACAGCTACTTAAACAACGTCTAGACTAAACTAGTGCTAGCTTATAGCTACTTTCTCACTCGGGTGCAAGTAAGCCTAATGTATAGAGTATTACTTTAATAATTAAATCTTGAAATCCTAGGCGATCAATAGTATGAGAGGCATTATACTAGCTTCAGCTCTCTTCAGCCTTAACAGCTCTGAAGATAGACTTCACCTTAGTGCCTAATTGCTGACATGCCTCATCAAGTAATAGTTGCGTATTAAGACTTTTTTTGAGAGTTGAGTATAGACTTTCAGCTTGCTGCATTGTATAGATGCCTAGGTTATATAGTTTGCATATATAGGCTTGAATAACTTGATATTTCTTAGAGAGCTAGTTCTTGCGAATATATTTGTAGTCAGGTTCTAAGATCTCTTTTATAAGTACTGCTTGATTAGTAGTAAGAGTTTCCAACATTGTAGACTGAATATAGTTCCAGATAAAACTATTCAGTTTATCGCGTTAGGCATGAGTATAGCTCTTGGAATCTGCAAGATATGTCTTAATATTAGACATAGCATGTTACTTACATAACTGTAGTGTTATATCAGGCAATGATAAAGTTATTGCAGCTATCAAGCCTTTTGCTTGATTATCAAGTATAACTTAAGGAGAGGGGCAATTGACTCAAAAAACCTCCTGCATACAGGCGAAAATGAAATTAAATGTTGCTTCAAATTCAGATCAAACAAATGAAAAAGCAATAGAAATAGACATTCTTGTATTGATTATAGTAACCTATACTGACAATGACATTTTTAACTTATTAGTATTAAAGATTACATTAGTAATAAGAACAAAGTCACTTGCAAAACATTGGCCCAAGTGAACTAGATCAATAGTGCAGAAGAAAACTTGCTCAAGCTTACAAGCCTCTAAAGTACCTATTACTGGATCAACTGTTCAGATATAATGTGTACGGAACTGAAATACAGATTGCTCAAGTGCAAGAAAGAGAGACTCTAGTATCTTTTAATCACTACTTCACAGAAGAGAGACCTTGCTGTTATAGTATAATCTTGAGGGTAAATAAAGACTATATTGATCCAGTAGTGTAGTAGCATTGTAATAAGAAAGCTGTGCTATTTAATAGGTAATAGCATGACCAATTGCCTCAGCATGTTCAAACTAGTAAGTACAATGCTTATCATAGGTAAATGGATTTGGTACTATTAGATAATTCTACTCATTACATATTATGCCTAAAATCTATATTTTGCTACTATGACCTCGTACTATATCCTTCCATAACATATACCATTTCCACAGATACTTTTTACTAGTCATGTGCATATACTAGCATTGCCGATTACTACTCTTACCTACAGCTTCATTCAGATTTCAATTGTTTTGCGGTAGGCTATGATGCTAGCACTATAATTACATTAACTTATTCTTGACATGGCTCCTAACTATGATACAAAATCCTTGACTGAAAGCCCAATTCTGAATCTGCTCATATGTATCTTCAGCTGACTGGAAGATTTCTTCGAGCTACGGAGGTAGAAGATGGTTGGGTAACATGCGCTCGATGGTATTGTGGAGGATGAGCAGAAGCAATGGCTTGAGTTTTAGGTATGGGGTCCAACTTATAGTTATAGATGGTAATTCTCACAAATGAGAAATAAAATGTAGGCAAGGCTAACTATATTTTCAGCTAGAGTAGAGCATCGGTAAAGCAGCGGTGAGAGTTGAATCTATCTTGCCAAAAAGGTATAACAAAATTTGTCTCCCCCGAACTAACCTTGTAGAAAGTTATAAATCACAATAACTTAAATTTTATTATTAGACTTAATATAAGTTATGTTGGAAGCTACATTAAGAAGTATGTATATTAAGTAGTATAAGTGGCTAGTTAGCAAGTGGCCAAGAGATTAGTAACAGAGTAATTATAAATACTATATTAGGTTCTTAGAGAAACCTTTTCCTTTTTACTAAATATCTTTTTAATTTAGTAATTAAGCTTTATACTAAGAATTATCACTTAAGATATCATTTAATATAGATACAGTATAATCATTTTGCTATCTTAGTATATAGGACTAACTTAACTATTCCACAGTTACTTTATAAACTCTTTACCATGTATCTGAATATTTAAGATAAACTAAAAAATAAGATCTTATCAAAGTCAGATTACTATACTTACTAGCATTGATATCACAGATATCCTGAGCCTCATCAGGAATGCCATAGACATGGGAGTGGCGCTGGAACCATTGGACCAGATCGCAAGCCTATGGGACACAGACGACTTGAACGACTCAGCAAGGATGAACCGAATACAAGGATGAGCGGCACATACCATAGAAGTGTGAGGGCCAGAACAAGGGTTTGCACAATCAGCGCCCTCAGCGTTAAGAGCACAACTTATGGCAACTCAATAAATCACCCATACCTCTGTCAAGACAGCAACCTTAGCCAGCCACACTATTGCCAAGGAGTCTAGCCAGGAAGTGACTGGTTAACAGGAACCACTACGACCTACAGGTGAGGAACTGTTGGTTATGGGTAAAGGACCTAGAGAGCTGAAGAATACTTGGTAGCTAAAGAACACGTTAGCTCGGTATAGTAGGTAGTTCAGGTATAGATAAAGAGTGGTGAGTTATGATGACTCAGGTTTTATTATTAAACTCGGCATGAGTTAAGTATGAGTTACACCAAGGAAAAAGTACCCCAAATAGTATAAGTCGCCCGTTAGCAGGTAGTTAAGAGATCAGTGAAGAGGCAGCTATAAATATAGCATTAAAGTCTCAGGGAAAGCATCTTTCCTTTTCTCTTCACTAAAAGTCTTGTTAGTTTAGCAATATAAGCTTTGTACCAAGAATCATCACCCAAGATATCTTTTGATATAAGTTGCAGTAGGATTATTTCGCTATCTTAATATATAAGACTAATATGCCTGTCTCATGGTCATTCCAAAGAACACCACATCGTATACCTGAACACTAAGACAAACTAGAAGATGAGACCTCATCGGAGTCAGATCATCACAATTGACTATAATCTATGTTAATTTAGATCATTAGCCTAATTGCTCAATATAGTTTATTTAAATCAAATAAGAAATTATTAAAGTTAGTTGCTGGCTTAATAACCCACAGGCCATTAAGGCTTGTAAACTTTTATTATAAGGAATACTTATAGTAATATACTTGCTATATATAGTGTAGTCTATAAGAGAGAAGTTTAAGGCTATTAATATAAGTATAGTGTACTTTGGTAACAGCATAGGAATTTTAGTAGTAATATAAAGTATCTAATTAAGTAAGCTAGCTAAATATCTTAGCAAGTCTGGTTGCTCTCTAAAAGTTACTAGTTATCTCTTATTTTTTAAATTAAAGAAACTTAGAAAGCATGTAGAATGGAAGAAATTAGTTAAATTAATTTAATAACTATCTTAACATAGTTACTATTATGTATTTGCTTATGTAAATTAACAAACTTTTAATGAAGAAATTGAAAGCCCAACTCCCTTTAAGTACTTTGCTGCCTAAGCTAAAGCCTAGCTACTTACTAAAGTTTCATGTACTTAATACCCTAACAATTATTCAAGCATATAATTACAGTACTAAAATTAGTGCCTACAATTAAAAGGAAGAATTAGAGCATGAGTGGTTTCTTATATAGTCTCAACCTTATGAAATAATTCTATTGAGCAATGTATCAGCACTGCAAGCCCACATTTTGGGTTGGTAATATTCTCTCAACTGTGAGTTAGGGCTCGCCTAACTGGAATCCCTGTGTTGTTTCCAAAAACCCTGTGCCGTTACTAAAGTGCCCTGTGCCTGTACTGATAGCCAAGTTTAGTGTCTTGAATAGGTCCTTGGGGCCTGAGGAATCCGTCCCTCCGAGAGTAACTCTTGCCTTTATCACCTTATATTTTTCCGGACGGTTGACCAAACCCTGGCTATTCTAAAGGTCTTGTCGGGCAGGCTGTTTCTGATTACAGTCTTGAGCGCGTTGACGCGTGTCTCGCCCTCTCCGCGATACTGAGCGGGGGTTCTCTCCTTCAAACTGAGCCGCAGAACTACCCGAAGATAGCAGGCCCAGCAGAGAGGAATTGGACTTCCCTGCACCAGACAACGATCCCTCTTCCTCCCCTCCTGACTTCCCTTCCGTGTTCCCGCGGAGTATAAGAATGGAGAAACCGCCACGTTTAGTTAGGGCAAAACCATCATCCCCCAAACCAGCCACGACTATGCTACCACAGCAATGACCACCCATACCCACCAGTGGCTCACCAACGGCTTCCGCACTAGCAGCGGTGCCGCCGTAGCCAACTCCTCAGCCCTTCTCGAACTCTACGAAATGATCAGCGACCTCGAAGCCCAAGGCATCAGCGTGCGCTTCTAGCGCGCCTCGCCGGTCGAAAACCGCATCGCGAACCAACAAGCCACTGCCGCGCTCGACCAGCCCGACCCCGAACTCCCCGGCGCCAACCCCGCGCACCGCTACTGGCTGCATATGGCGCACACCGTTCCCGCCGCGCGTGAGCTCGCGACCCGCATCGGTATCGACCTCCCGCGCGGCATGGCGCCGGGTTTGAGTGCGGCATGATGTGTCCCGTGCGGCGGATCGTGATCCTGGGCGAGGATAGGCCAGCGAACTTCACGACGTTGTTTGGGGAGACGTGGGAGGCTGATGTCGAGGAGGTGTGGAGGCAGTGTCGCATGGAGGTGCTGTTGTGTCCGCCGCCGGGGAGCCCAAGTCATACGTTTTCTGGGGCGTTGGACGAAGGTGCGGAGTCGTGGCAGCCGAGGCCGCCGAGTGTGGAGAAAGAAGTGCAGATTAGGAGGGTAAGGGATATGGGGAGGGCTTTCCAGGCCATGAGTGTGTGACAGAGTAGACTAGTTTAGCTCTCTCAATTATTGTAGATGTTGGGATGGGTTTGGGCGAGGGATCCGGAGAGATGGCGGAATTGCATTTAGCTCACGTAAACTCCGACTGGGCTCGACGTTAGACAAAATGGTTTCTTCTGTGCCTTGATTAATGGATGGGTTCCGCATGCAAAAATTTCACGTTTGATTTGATGCCCTAAGCAATTCCAATAGGTGATGTAGAATCCGGTGTATTCTACGGTCGGCAAGGACGTGGGCGGTGGTCCTTGGGCTAGCCAGCGGCGGTAGACGAGCTGGACTAGGAACGCGAGGATGAGCGCGCCGAGGACGGATGTGCCGATTGCGATGCCGGCTTTGGCGGAGGTGGAGAGGTAGGGGTGGTGAAGGGTCGGGGTCGGAGTCACGGTTGGGGAAGGGGTTTGAGATGACTTGGAGGTGGAGAGGGGTGGTGGTAGTTGGATGGAGGATGAGGGGGAGGGGGAGGTGGACGGTGGAGGGGATGAGGGGATGCAATTTTCGGGGCGGGGAGGAAGGTTTTAATCGGTTAGGTTGGATGGGGTGGAATGGGGTGGAAGAGGCGAGCTCCCCCACAGATTTTTCTCTTGTGGCGCTCTTCAGGCCACCCCATACGAGAGGTTCCTGTTTAGGGTGCAGACATGCAGACAGTCGCGACGCAGGACCCCGCTAACGGAGATATTTCATCAGTTATCAGTTATCAGCCGTCTCACTGCTGGGCATTCTGGGCACGTGCACTGAGTGTCAGCGCGGTGTTTTCATGCTCGGGCCGGCCCCAAGCCTGCTGCCATGGGTAACTAGATATGCGCAGTCTCGGTCCCCATCCCAGTACTCAGGATGCCTTCTACACATAGATAACAATAACCCTCTGCGTACCGTCTATGATGCGCACAATCCTTGCGTTAGGTAAATATTCTATCTGTCCAGTGATTATTCTAAACACAAATGGCGATGACTCTCGAACATATCGAGATTTCGAGCGAGCCCGCCGCTGCCAGAATTCAACCATCTCACTCTGTACGTGAGCTATTATTAATGTGTAGCAGGATGAACGTCAGTGGAAGTTTTGATGGAGTCGACCAGCCGCAGAAAAAGCAAAGCTTCCGATCGCGATGAGGGCAGAATCCTAGGACCGCAGCCCTTGCCTTGTCGTTGCCAGTGCTTAGGTCACCCAGCAGTATTCTACGTGACTACGGCACATTTGATACGAAGATGCGACCGACTCGTGTACGGTACCGCACTCCATTAAAACCTCGGCCCAAACTCAAAAAGAAAAATCTCCCCCTCCCGCGTCCACTCTTCACCCAGCCCACACTTCACCACCACCCTTGTCGCAGCCTGAACCCCTCCGCCTCCAGCCCACCACATTCCCAAAGTCTGTCGCGGAAACATTACCTCCCTCCTCCCCTCTCCCTTCCTCCTCTCCCTCGATGTGATATCCCTCGGAGCCGGCAAATTCATCCCGCTCGCCGCTGCTAAACCCACCCCTTCCCTGGGGTTCCCGTCGATGTAGAGAGGGTTTGCCAGTACTGGCCCTTCTTCAGTGTTGGGATCAAGGACCACGGAGGGGACGGGTTGGTAGATTACTGGGCGGTACCTGCCCTCATTCGCAGGCGTAACTGCGAAGACGGCATCTCGTTTTGGATGCGCGAGGTAAGGCGGTGAGTGGGTCGCCCCTAAATGGGGTAAGCAGGGAGGCGGCAGCGAGCGGCAGAAGAGATCGGTCCGGGTTAAGCCAGTTGCGTCGGCATTGAGGGTGAAGGTTTGATAGATAGTGCATTTCCTTCCCTGTGGAGTGGAGAGGATGAATTGCCCTTGCCGTGGTAGGGGAACTACATCCCAGCCTTCACTAAAGGGTGTTGAGACTCTTTGAATTACCTGTCCAGTCGCGCCGGAGATGAGGGCGAAGTGCGTGTTGGGAGGGGGTAAAGGGTGTGTGAGCAGGAGAGTGAGTCCGGGCGGTTGGACGGTGGTGGGGGTGTTGGGGATGTAGAGGATGTAGTCGTTCCCGCGGAGAGGGACGAGGCCGAGGATGTAGGTGTGGGTGGACCAGTCTTGGAATGTGGTCTCGGCCGTGTAGGGCTCGAGTGGGACTGTGTAAAGGGGCTCGTCTGTTAGGGTGAACTTCTCGGTGCGCGAGAGGGCGTAGGAAGAAATCACTGGAGGGGTGTTGATCCCCTCCTCGTTGGAAAAATAGATGTGGGTGCGGGTCATGACTGCTGGTCTCAGGGGAGCTGAACCGTTGGGATTTAGGAAAGCAGACTGCCAGAGGATTCGTCGGGTGGGAAGAGAGAAGAGGGTGTAGCTGTTGAAATGAGGATGCTTAGCGCTCTTGACCCGCCTGCTTAGGTACTTTGAGTTAGTTGAAGGCTTACAGGTATGTGTCCATGTCTTGCTGTTTCTTGGTATGACTGATTGGACTCATCATGGAAACAAACAACAAGCCATCTTCGTTAATCAGAAAATCCCGAAAGACGAAGCTCAAGATCCTCCCTCCCGTGAGTCGCTCAGTCCCCTTGCCCAATTGTTGTATGTCGATCGACTGCTCTGGCCCTACATCTCGACCACTCGTACCACTCCCTGTAAGCTTCTGAGAATTGATAGCGTCCTCTGGACGCATTCCGGTCCAGGCGATCCAGTCACCGGCGGTCTCGTAGTACTTCACGCCGCTGTATTTGCGTATCCAGGTTGGTTCGCCTCGCTCAAACGAAGTTATCTTGTATACTTGGTAACACCCCGCCACGTGTCAGCTCCTTTCAACATCTAATCCTTCGAGAAGAACAACCAACCTGTCCTACAAAACTCAGCAAATACCTTCTCTCCGCCCAAGCGTGCCAACGAATCCCAGTCTGTTTCGCCGCCCTCATACGGAAACATCTCCGTAATCATCCTCGGAGTTACAAACATCTGCATTGTTTTTCGCCAGATGGTATTCACCCCAGAACAGCGGACCAAGTCGAGCGGGGGAAGGTAGCTAACGATCTCATGTATGATCAAGTCATCGAGCCTATAGAAGGGATCGCAGCGAGTGGACCTTTTCACTGCCATGCTGTTGAAACGTGCGCGGAGGGTTCGTGCCGTCATTTTTCGAGAGCGCGGAGATGGTAGATGCAGAAAGGGCGAAAGCGTGAGATGCAGCTGCTGCGAGCCAGTGGAAGTGGAGTCAAATAACAGACAGAGGCGGTAGAGTTACACACGGAGAGTTTCAGCGCACGGAGGGACCCGGTCGAATATGGAGCCCAAGTCTCAGCCCGGCCACGATCAGGCAGAAGACGATGGAGGGAAAGAAAAGCGACGAGCGGGTAGTGGCGCGCAGGACCTGTGCCTGCTTTATGCATACGCAGTGCAAGTGCGATCGCTTTAACTTGGGAAAGGGGGGCGGCTAGATATCTGTAGTCCGACTCGTCAATGTTTTCTCAAGAGGGGTCGGCTTTGGCTTGGGCCAGATCGTCGCTTTCGCCCCACTCTTTCCGAGCCTAGGTCACGTGCCCCCACACCCTTTTCAATACTCAGTCAGCAGATATCATGCAATGACACGTAAAAATACAAGCACTATTAGTAGCAACTGGAGCAGTAGTTGAATCCAAATTTAAGGTATAACATTGAACGACAGAGATCTGCTAAGCACTTGACTGAGACTTGCCAGTGAGGGTTGGAACTTCGGGGCTTTTAAGTCGGGGATGATGAACCTGTTGGTGAGAGGACAGTGCTGGCTGGCAGGGTGGTTTTCCAGGGTAGATGCTCATGTTGATAGCAAGAGGGAGGTAGATGCAGAGACAGAGGGGGAGACGGCGGGAACGGTATGACCGGTTGAGGGGGGAGGCTAAGTGAAGAGCATGGAGTGTTGGCTAGGGAGTGTATATATATATAGGCGAATTCGTGTCACGGCGAGCTCCAACACACCTTGTATCTGGTAAGGTTAAGCGTTACCTTTCCTGTATTTTGACAGCTAGCCCGTTTTGGGGGGTGGAATGTTACTCTACTTTCTCTGTCGTTGGTGGCAATGCAGTCACTTGAAAATTAATTTACCCTGCATGTCGTATCGCAGTTCTTTTCTCAATTTAGGGGTATAATAGGGTGGACCAGTTACCAAACCTCGCCCCCCTATTAGGGGGTCTTTCCAATTCGGTAACGAACCTGAAGACACACCCGTCGTCACTGCCCTCGACCCCTCTCTCCTCTTAGCATCCAACGCAACCGATCTCTCCAGGTTCCTGTACCCCTCCACAAACTCTGAGTCGCCATTCCCAAGCACAATCCCATGGTTCTTATCCATATGCATCACAAACCGAGTCTTCCAAAAGAACGTCTCCATACACGCATAACTGTGTCGCTTGTACGGGCATGACCAGGATGAGGAATTGTGGTACAATGCTAGGTGCCTCTCCGACTGTTCAGCAGTTTCAAAGGTCATGTTGCAGGTTCGGCAGTCTAGGAGGTGAGGTCTGTGTAGGCCAAGGTAGTGTTAGTGTATCGAGCCGTGGGTGGAAGGGTGAGTTAGGGGCGAACTTGCTCGTCCTTATTCCTCGGTGAATTAGCCAGCTTGTGAAACGCAAGCAATTCCTCTACATCCTACTGTGGCGTCTCTACCAACCGTTGGAAACCTCTATCCAACGGTTGCGGGCTGTCCTCGTATCCCAATCCCCCATCGTCTTACCCTTCTTCGAGTAATGTTCTCCACCGATATGATCTAGCCTTTCTTCCCAAGACGACGTCAAATAATCGCAAAATCCGCACCTCCAGAAAACTTGAGATGCTGATAAGACGGTTTTCGGTGGGAGGTGGGTGGACTCGTGGTATTTCCATTCCTCAGGGAAGATGCATGGCGCGAGGCAGTATGTGCATTGGAATGGCTCCGGAAGTGGGGACGCCTGGGTGCTGTTGAGGAGACTGCTAGAGATACTGCTGAAAATGCCGTTGAGAGTGCTGTTAGGTGAACGTGCAATTACTGTCGATTTGCCCGAAGGGTTGGAATCTGCCGTATGGGTGGTAGTTGCCTCGCTGGCACCACAAGACAGAATAGGTAGGCCCACCGGGTTGAGCACTTGTTCGACGCGGGGAGCCGCCAGCAAAGATGGATGGACGTCCACAGATACGACTACATTCATATCCCCCTCCTTTTCGCTCTCCTTCTCTTTCTCTACCCCCGGGGGCCAGCTCTTGGAGGCGAATTTGCTCCTAACCCGCCCCCTTGGGCTCCCCATACTCGCCTTCAGACTTTCCTCCCATCCCCACTCCCTTCACTTATTTCCCTATCTCCACAACCCCCGTCAGAATACGGCGATGACGTAAGATTCGACCACGACCTGTGCCCTCTCTTACTGCCTGTAATCCCCGGCCGCGAGACCACCCAGTTTCTCGCCTTGGAGATTCTGCGGCGGAGACGCCCGTCATAGTGGCAGGATTTGCTGGAGTTCTCGGGTTGGAGGCAGTTGCTGCAGAATGGTTTTTTACCGTCGCAGGGGATTGGGGCGAGGCGGCAGGGTTTGCAGGATGTGAGGAATGAGTTTGTTTTTTTCGTCGAGGCTTTGCACGGGCCCGGGTGAGAAGGAACTAGTTCGTGCGGGCTTTTTAGGCTCGCAGTTTCGAATGTTGCTGGACTGTCGGTTTGGGCCACTGTCGGACCGCCTGACTAGATCGTTACTGCGCTGTTGGTCTAGATCAACTGTCAAGGAGATGATGGCTGCCCGAAGGATGCTGCCGATATTTGACGGCACAAGTTGCGCCACAGACTCGCTCTCGGCAGTCTTCAGTTCGTCGACAGTTTGAGGGACAGGGTCGACCAGCGGTACACCTTGCGGCGCTGACTCGGATTGGGAAGTCTGGTTTCCTTCGGCTGAACGAGGAACGGAATCGTCCAGCCGTACCTCCCGCGTCACTGGCTTGGTCCCAGGAGTCACCGCTCCTTTGACGGTTCAAAGGGCAGGGTGGATAGCTAGATCTGCTTCTCTCGGCTAGACGTTAGGATGTATCACAGAAACCTCCACTACTTCCAGCATCTCTGGTTCCGACTTCCGCCACTCGGACCCGTAGGTACATCGGAACCCTCTAAGATCTCCGAGATTCTGTAATGTGGCCCTGCGCTCCGGATATCCAGGTTCTGCTTCTAGCTGGTCTGGGAGTCCAGGCCGTACTTCAAAGCCCTGCGGCGCCCCTTCCTCCGGCGGGATCGAGTTAGGACAAACACTCTCGACGTCCGACATTGTCTCTCTAGCGGGGATGTGGATGACTTGTCTGCCGCAGCAAAACCCGCTGTCGTCATCAAAGAGGCATTTTGCTGCCTGGACTAAGCAGGGTAGTGGCGAAATGACACATATTCCGCGAGGAGACACCGCAACAATTCATCAACACCTGGATATCTCAATATGGTCCGGAAACGCAGCAAAAAAGCTGCAGACGTGGAGGAGAGGATGATGCAAGCTATAGCCGCAGTCTACACCGGTGCCGTCAAGAACCCTGGCCAGGCAGCGAAGCTCTATCGGGTCTATCGGAAGTCACTGAATCGACGACTAGCAGGTGGAAAAACATACGATATATCGCGCGAAAGGCAGCAAATCTTATCTGTAGCAGAAGAAACTGTTTTAAGACGTTGGTGTTCGCAGTTAACAGTTGCTGGATACTCGAGTTCATATACAGTATTAAAAGAGATGGCAGAGACTATTATGGCAAAACGGGACGCGAAAATCAATGATAGGAGTAAAACACGTTCGATTCAACACCCACACTCGATTCAACGGTTTTCGCTATGTACACTACGGACGTGGCA
>JAJDMX020000500.1:0-16608 GCA_022345685.2 Nothomitra cinnamomea | reverse complement strand
AATGTATGGCGAGTGGAATGTATATGGCGAGTGGAATGTATGGCGAGTGGAATGTATATGGCGAGTGGAATGTATGGCGAGTGGAATGTATATGGCGAGTGGAATGTATGGTGAGTGGAATGTATGGCGAGCGGAATGTATGCATACTTCGCATTCATCTCCGCTTCCACAGCAACATTTCTCAAAGGGAGAAGATTCTCCCAAGTACTCAAATGAAGAGTTTCGTGCACTCCTCAGGTAGCAGTTTGTCAAGGTACGCACCCTCAATCCCCCTGACTCTTCGCAACATGACATCGGTTCACTGAACACAAATGTCACAACATGCAGGATGCCATTCGCGATGCTGCCATTAGTACTTTTGTCAACAAGCTCGCGCACATGGTTCGAGGTAACTACCACCGGCTCGAGGGCGGGATGGACGAAGACATAACCCAGCAGTTAAAGCAGTGGAGGAAGAACCGGTTCGGATGCTGCATGCGGATCCCGAGCTTTTAATCATTGAGACAGTTGACGACTGGTGCCAGGAGTATGGTAGATCTCACGGATGTTAATGGCGAAGCGGAGGTGAAGATGTTAAAGCCGGAAATAGATAAGTGGTGGCTTCGGTGGGAAGTGCCTGCCACAAAGAAGAGTTCTCCTGACGAGAGAAAGAAGAGAAGCCTAATGTGAGAGCGCCTTCAACCTTCCTTACGTTGTGTTCGATTGAGTGGGAGATGTACCAAATACGATGCTGGCTAACTACTGTTTCTAGGTGCTCCCGAGGGATTCATTCTGCCCGCAGACTCTTTCTTGCAGCTTCAACCCTCTCGGCGTTCCTTCCTTCGACTTTTGACCCACCTTCGATGATGCTGCAGCTTCGATCCCGCGTCCTGCACTGCTCAGCCATCTTAGCAGCGCTGTTCGTGGTGCGAGAGCTTCCACATCCACCTTCATCTGCGCGGGTCATATTCCTATCACCAAGGGAATGGACGAGACGAACCCCGACATCTCTGCGCCTCTGGTACTGTACTGGGATACTCCGACAAATCAGCATTGCAAGACCGCCTTCCCATTGCAGACACTCGATGTTGGGAAGGCCGATGACGCTGCTACCATGATGGATAAATTGGTGAATGACGCACAGCCAGCAACATCCGGACGTGGCAGAGAGGATGTGCTAGACGAGGGTTACCGACGGGCCAAGAAGCTGGACTATGGGCAGTTCTCAACTAACTTCCATCCGGCAGATCATGGAATTCTAGATGAGATTGCACATGTGCTGCTTCCTACCGTAATGTTGGGGAAGGGCCTTCAGGAGGCGGGTTTGCAGATGAGAGGTGTGAGAGCGGAGCTGTGGAAACTTAATGTAAGAGAAGAATGTCTCACGCCTCAACTTCTGGATTTTCCGTTTTATTTAGTCGACAGTCTGGCGTTAGATTGTAAGATACAAAACGCTACGTTGTGTTTAGTCATTTAGGTTTTATGCTGGCATGTTCTGCGCGCTGACTTTGCAGATAGATCTATTCGGGGCCATCAGACAGGTTCAAGTCACATGTCGATACTCCACGCTCTCCAGACCAGTTTGGTTCACTTGCCGTTTGTTTGCCATCTCCACACGAGGGTGAGAAAGGACTTTGTTTCCTACATCCTATCATGTCACTACTCTCAGTCTAATGTTCAGTCCTGTGTTAGGAGGCCAGCTCATCATCCGCCACGATTGAAATTCTCATCCCTTGAACTGGTGACGTGCAAATCCAACCACAATCGAATGGGCTGGATTTTATAGTGACTGTGAGCATGAGATCCTCAAATTTACGGCTGGCCATCGGATCACGTTGACCTACAATCTCCACATCTCCGAGAGCGTTGGGATTGTCATTGGCCGTAATCCGACATTCGATATCAGGGAGCTACCGCTTTTCACTACCGTAAGGAACTTGCTCAAAGACAAAGACTTTCTTCCCCCAGGTTCGTTACAAGTACCTAAATTCATCCTCCTTGCCTTTCAGTTGTGTCGACGTTGCGCGTGAAACTGACATTTCCAGGCGGTGTGCTCGGATTCTGTTGCACGCATCAATATGCTCATACAAATGGCTCCGCCGCCACTCGAATACCTCGTGTTCTTAGAGGCATCGATATGGCCCTTTATGCCATCTTCCGAGCGCTCGACCTTCGCGTCGATGTCCTTCGCGTCGATGTCCTTCCCGTACTCGACAACGCGTACGGAATCGGTGGCATTGACCACACGGGCACGCAACCGGCCTCCCGACATTATGACGAACGCAGCGAGCGGAAGCGGTTGGAGAACTTCCGTCAGGTAGGTTATACCTTGGATCGGCAAGGGGGACGCCCCGGGGGAAGACGAGGCGGGTAGAGGAATTAGAGCTGGGGTATGAGGATTCGGTGGTTGACCATTCTGCGGAGTTTAAGAGGCAGTTAGAAAGATTGATGTATACAAGGAGGACTATAGGTGTGGAGAGTAAGCCGAGGGAGTCTTATGTCGGAACCAGGCTGTCGGAACAGTTTCTTACGGGAGAGGGGGAGATGAGATGAATGATACCGATGTGAGATTCTCATCCCCTCCCTCATTCCTTTGCCCGTTCCTTCTCAGCTTCTTCCTCTTTTGGAAGAATTTCGGAGACAGTAGACGCAACAGATGAACAGAGAATCGAAGACTAATTTACTTTCCGAAAACAGTTCCTGGGCGAGTATTGGCCCAATCACCGCATACAAGAAGTCCACTAGCTCACCTCGCCCTCTCACGAAGAGCTCACCCTTGCGCGCCTAGTGGTAAGCTATTAGTTTCTAGTTCCAATTAGAGTTTGGCTGAATGGATGGCTAATTCTGTTGAGTTTAGTACGGGAATCAAGCCACACTCAAGACCTCGTATACTTATACCGTATTACTTGTTATCGTCCCCGCATAGAGTCAGGCACATTGGGGCGGGGCTTAGATCGGACGGTCTTTTGTTTTGCCTGGGTCTGTGACTGCTGAAGGTAGGGTATGAGGAGAATTAAAGCTAGTTCCAGGGATAAGAAACGGGGGGAGTATCGCCTAAAACTTGTCAATGTTGGGTTAGGGGTTTGAAGCTTGAGAGAATCCCCATCATTCACAACCACTAAGCTTTCTCCTACTGTCGAAAGACTCTTCTGTATGCCTACTGAAATGCCACTGCCTTTTCTTCTATCTCCTTCAACCCAACTTTCACAACCATTTGCAGAGTTGGTAGAAGGATCTCGACTCCATATTCAAATAGAATATTCTTTATGATTCCTAAAGCCTCTGCCTCTGCCTCTGCATTATGTCCTTAAGTCCGAAGAACTTCGTCAAGCTTGAATCCGAAAGGGTAGCCGTCCTTGATACGGCCGTCACCACACCCCAGCTTCGCTATCCTGTGAACCCGGAAATGAAAGCCCGGGCCGGTATGTATATATGTACAGCGGAGTTCAATAAGTCACCGAACGCATAGGTGAATTCAAACACCGCTTTAAATCTCTATTACATCAGCAATTCTTATCGCAAATACTTGCTAGTAATATCAAAATTTGCGCAAGATAATTCTCAATTTATAAACAATGTTAAATAGAGGCCACAATCCCTCCTTAATATGGTTGCAGGTGTATCAGAAATTGGCACACTTTCAGCCACTTTTGTTACCCTACCACTTTATGGTAAGAGTCACATAAACATAGTTATCGCTCAGAAGTCAAACAAGCTATCCTTCTAGTATCTTCCGAATCCCAGGTACATTAAGTCCTGATAGTAGAGTAAAGACTAGAGTTATGTGAAAGATTTGAAGGCCAAAAGCCGGTTGCTGCAGTACTAATCGTTTTCGAGAGAGTTTTGCATTACACCGGTTCTAAAATTCTTCGGAAGCATGCTGTAATGCCTCAGGAACGTCTCTGTATTAAAAACCCTTTACGTTTATGAGGAAATGGTTGTCACAGGCTGCTGGTCGTAAGCCAAATATTTTTTCGCAGGCCCCGCTTCACGATGTGTTCGGTCACTTATTGGACCCCGCTGTACATACGTACATATAGAGTAGTCCAATCAAAGCAGAGTCTTAGCTCATATCCAAACCTTTCTGCGGGAATACAATGCACATTTATCCACCTCTCTATACCGAACGGGCTCTTCCCCACCCCACATCATAGACGGCCCCGGGCTAACTTATCCAAAACGGTTCGCCCTGTGGTATGATTTGGCACAATGGAAATGCAGATATCGTTGCACCATCACAGCGGCGCTCATCTACTTCGCAGAAATTTCTCGGTCCAACAAACAACGAAACTTGATAGCGGCCGACATACCATACTGGCCACCCATTGGTAGCCGACGCGGCCCCTTTATATAATATCCAGTCCAGCTCAAGCCCGTTTCAAGGTTCAAGCCCATCCAAAGGTCTAGCCGCCATGGCATGATTTGGACTAATATCTCTGTCGGGCTCTGAAGGATCAAAGAGAACGTACAAGCTATACCCAAAGGCGATGCGACTTCGATCATTCACTGATACCTGCTGAAACCGAACGTCAGCTTCATTTTGGCGAAACCAATTGCGAAGTTCTGACCGAGAAATCCAGGCAAACCCGCTTAAGGCGGCCTCTTCCGAAGAGCAGCATTCCCTAGCTTAGCGTAATTGATCGCCCATGCCGTTTGTTTACGACCTAACGCAGCTCAGCGCTATCGATCCTGTCAAGGTTAACCCCAACACAGATCAATATCTTTTGGGGCATATTCCAAAGTAGAAATCTGGCATGGTATCTGAAAATTGTGACATCGTCGAAAAGAATCGAAAAAAAACTTCCCCTCGGGGAATTAAACCCTGTTCTACCACGCTCGCTTAGGAATTGACAAGCGGAAACCATGACCTACAGTACTAGGCCAAAAGTGTTTCCGCAGTGTAAATCCGGTGTCCAACCACGACCAAACGGCGTAGGAATTTGCGACAAATGCTGTAAATATGCTCTCTAGGGAGCTATGGAGTGGCCTGAAGAGCCATAAAATATTTTTGTTGTGTGCTGTGGGATGAGCGAAATTTGCGCTGCTTATACAATTTTGCTGTGAAATGATGTATGTTCCCATCAAAATCTAGGCAAAGCACGCCCAAAGCACCATCATTCCCCATCTCAACCGATTTTGGTATGATTGCCTTCCAAAGGTTCTATAGCGCAATGGTATTGGGAAATGGATAAGAAAAAGGGCATTGTCTTATAGCCAGTAATGCCCAGTATAACCTAGAATTTTTGAAACTTTTTTGAAAGTATTGAGCTTTGAGAAATACTAGGTTTTCTGTTTGGAAAAGAGTTTACCACCTACTTTGGGTGTAATTTTCTTTCAAAAACTCTAGTAAATAACTGAGTGCACAGAATCGCCACAGAATGCACCCGATGGTATAGGCCGATTGTAGGCATATTCTATATATTTTTTTCTAGGTTCTTAAGAGTGTTTGGGCTGTGTTACAGCAAAATTTGTATGCGGAAACACTTTTGCCGGGTACTATACATCGTATAGGAACAGCCTTGGCACGACAGAACTATATGGTACCCGACCTGAATACAATCAACGGACTGTCTTGCAGAGTCGGGAAAAAGATTTCACAACCCGAAAATACGCCGCCGTTCTGTAAAGGACTGTGAATACAAAGACTGAATGCAAATTCACGTGCCAGGGCAGCTCTAGTGTAAAAGCGATCTGAAGCGTAAAAATTAAATTCTTTTTTGGGATAATAAAATAGCGACGCGGTCGGAGCTTTGTTCCGCCTCCGGGACAACAGTCGACCATCGATGCAAAGAGTCTAAACGTATTCCTCACCTTCCGCACACTAATTGCCTCTATCCCACAATTTTTTACATGGCGCTCAAACCTCTCAATTTTGCGCGATCCTAACATTCACTCGCTCGTTTTGCTTCATCGACACTTTCCCATTCCTAGAGACCTAGATACACAGATCATCAGGCTATTGAAGCAGAGCAATGTACCTAACATGGCAGATGGATCGAGACGACAGGACGGGCCTTAATTCTACAGCTTTTAGCCCATTGTGGCTTCAAGAAACACACAACAAATCCCCACAAGACGACGCTGGGATAGCCTCAGATGCGACCAGTCAGAATCGCCCACAGTGTGCGGGAAAAAGCAGGTGTCCGCTTGCACCCATCTACAATTCTGCTTGTCTAAAACCATTGTCTAGTGCTGTCACATTAAACACACCTGTTCCTTCACCACAGCATAAGACGGATAATCTTGACGGACTACCGCCAACAGATCCGGAAGCCTTTTGGGCGGAAGTTCGAGCCACGACATCGCCTACGATGACTCCGCAGCGTCGTGGTGGTTCAGCGCGCGGAAATTTGGAGCTTAAAAAGACACAGAGTGTAAAGGAAGGTAGTGCAGGAGGTGAGAGTAAAACTCCTACTTCTCAAGATGATGTCGGTAACTTGGAATTGCCCTCGGAAAATTGTCATCAACACGAAGGATAACGCAATCGAGCGGAATCCATTCCAACACTTTGGTAGCGTTGCCCCGCCTAAGCAGGAGGCAATCGACTACCGAACCCTTGAAGGACTTGATGCTGCGGAAATCTGGCTCTCACTCGACGATGACACCATCAACGAGATCATCCAGGAGTATAAATTCATGACTAATGAACGAATGTGTGAGGAGGAGTTTGCTTCATTTGCAAAGGAAATGTTTCTAAGACGGCAACGTCGTATCTGCGAGGTACCTTCAGACAGGAAGTGGCGTGCAGAGAGAATGTTGCAGCTCGTTGCTCCACCTAAAGGTGTTCACCGGGTTCCACCTATATCCTTTGCGGTAAATCCGGATAACTATAAGTTTGACATACGACTGGATTGTAGTTACTGGTTGTCTCTTGTTGGATTTAACTCGAACTATCGAAGCGAACTGAAAGAGGCTGTCTATGTGCACAATCGGTGGATCACATGTTCCTATTTCACCATCGAGTTCAAGAAGCATGGCCAGTCGGCAAGGCAAGCCACCGCTCAGGCTGCCGCAGCGGCATCGTTAGCGCTCTACAATCGCTATTTGTTGAAAAGTAGGGCACTGGGGGTTAAAGGAGGAGTGTGGACAGAATCCGGCAAGACTCAGATGCGGCATTACGTCTTAGCTTTTGTAGGCTGGGAGTTCGCGATCTGGATCCTTAGGGTCAATCTTTGTGAAGCCAACGGTTGGAATGGATGCACGATGGTGAAGCTCTACAGCTCGGAGTGTACGTCAGGGTATGCTGTGGGGCAACTGGAGACGTGGATTAACGAGATCCACAGATGGGGTTTGTCGCAACACGCGGTTGGTTGTCATCGGGATGTGAAAAGTATTCTTGAAGATATAGATGTTGACATCTCCGTGAATGATTAAACAACCCTGTCTGGGGTGGAACTAGGAGACATTGGCGATGATGACCGGGCTCTCTAAAGACCGGATATATTATCGATCGGAATAAGTTCTTTCGGAAGCTAGATATGCGTAGTTGGAGTAATAACGATTATCATTATTTCTCATTAGGCCGCTTTAGTTTCACAGGCTCTGCAGCCCCGATGTTCAGCTAGCTATGAATCGTTCAGGTCGTGATTTATGCCCTTCCCTACCATTTGTGACCTATCCGGATAGTTATATCCGATGTAGGTATTATCGAAGATTAAGCTGGGTGATTGTGCGTATGGCGTGTGGCCCTATGGTTGGTTGGTTTGTTCATTAAGCCGTTCCAGCTTCCTTTTGGAGTGCTATGCGGTTGACTAATCATCCTTGGCTGCCAAGGCATTTACGAGGCTTTATATACAGTAGTTAGAGTGGTGAGCTAAGGCCCACCGTCTGTAGGGTTGCGGTAATACATCATGGGAATCAATGCTTCTCAATGTCTGCTGAGTGCTGTGAGTAGCTCCAATATTGCCCGAGGAGCTTTGAGGCTACCATATATTGGGTGGCTTTACGAGCAAGAGCAGGGGTGGTTAACACCGTCTTAATGTCTGTGGGGGGTATGTGCTTTCCGCGTTCTTCAGTCCAGTGCATCCTCCGAAGGTCCTTGAGTCGGCAACAGGCCAGGAGAATGTGTTTGACTGTTTGGTTGCCTTGGCCGCACTTACACATGGCGCTGCTTATGTCTGGGACCTTTCTGCTGTAGAGGAATTGCCGTAGTCCAATCTTTCCGGTCTGGAGTTGGGTGACCATGGCGCTCAGGGCCTTGCTGAGTGGGCGATGGACATCGAGTACTTTCTTGTTCGGTGTGGGCACGATAGAGAAAAGGGTTTGGCCTCTTGAGTTGTTTTCCCAATCTCGTTTCCAGTCATCTAGGGCCAGTTTGTATAGGCTACGTCGTATGGCTGATGTTACGTGTCTTGTTGGAGTGAGGAGGGGTGCGGTATCACTAGAGTCGCTCTCACGGAGCTTTCCATTGGGTGTGCGAATTTGCTTCCAGCCGGTGGCCGACTTCGCAGCAGTATCTGCCTCCTCATTCCCTTGGATGCCTCTGTGTGCAGGTATCCAGTGAATCTCAACAGTGATGTTTTTGGCTTGTGCGGAGCTGAGTAGGGGGGTAATCTCTATTAGGAAGCTCTGGCCGGAGTAGCTGGTGGTTTGTAGAGGCCCTGATAGTTGCTTGGCTGTCAGTGTATATATGTACTTGTTGGTGAAAGTTTGTGTAGTCGTGATTTCTGGGGCCATGCATATGCCTTGTAGCTCTGCAGTGAAGATTGTGTAAATTGTGTGTTGGAATATAGGCTATTCCATGGCAATGCCGAAAATAATACCAAAGGTATGGTGTTGAGGGTTCGGCCTCACCGGTGAATCGGCCACGCCGAGGATCCTGCGCGGAGAAGCCGAAGAAGCTGGAATGGCTGCTATGGAGCATTGTAAAGATAAATAGAATATGCCACGCACTTTAGTCTAAAATAAGAATGACATGCACACAATTTCCAACATTGTGTCTTTGCCAAGGTATACTGTCTGTCTAGTGAGTATCGACGGCGCAATGGCTGCTGCTCTGACTTTCTGGTTAATGTGGCTGTTGGAGTTGTTAGGGTAGCGATCCCTCGCCACCTCAGCCCCTGAGTCATAGTGGCAATGTGGTGGCGAACCCACTTAACATAGTGGTGAGACCACACAACCAGAATTGTCACATGTAGTATATAGAGGCTAGTGATAATCATAGTCTAGAATATGAAAGAAGCATCTCCTAGTGATCCTTTTTACAACAGTGGCTGCCATCAGTATAGATTGGTAGTGCTGTTGTGCCTTGCTGTATCGCTTCATGGTGTGCCTTGATAGTTGATTGTGCATCTGCGTGTATATAGGTAATAGGCAGTATCCATTATGGGGAAACTATGTAGGGAATCTATTGTAAAAAGGATCGCTAGGAGATGCTTGATATATATTCTGGACTATAGCTGTTGCTAGCCTCTATATACTACGTGTGGCAATTCTGGTTGTGTGGTCTCGTTACTATGTTAAGTAGGTTTGCCACCACATTACCACTATGACTCAGGGGCTAAGATGGTAAGGGATCGCCACCTCAACAACTTCAACAGAATTTGTGGTTCGGGATCTATTAGTAGTGTTAGTTAAAGGTAGGTTTGGAAGTGCTATAAGAGTTTTTCTAGTAGGCTCTAGCACCGAGGGAGGAGGTACCAGTCTTGGCCAAATGTGTTCCAGAGGGAGGTATTGTGGCTATTGCTTATGTGACTGTATATTGGGTACTATATGATGCGAAGAAGCACAATCCCTGTTGCCATTGTCAGACATTGGTATATTGGTAATGTATAAGCTTCAATATTGAGGGCAGGTATAGCTGTTGCTTAGTATACATCAGTAATGATGGTAGTTGCTCGGTGTTGAATTGAAGCAAGTATTTTGACTATAGTCTTCTGATATCCTTGCTCATCATATGGTATGTACTAGACTGAACATGTGTAGAGAAGAGGTGGAAGTATAGTGGCAAGGTAAAGGAGTCGCATGTGGCTAAAGTTGTCTCCCCATGTAGATTTTGTTAAGTATACCATCGCATTGAGACGGCTCACGGCTTTGGCTTTTGTGTGCTTTAGGTTAACTTTTCACCTAAGTTTTGTATTTAGGATGACTTTTAGATACCAGCATATATCCTTAGATTAGATATGTATTCCATTAGGTAGGACTAAGGGTGAACGAAGGTTGAACCAATGTGGGGAGCATGAGAAGTGGACGAGTTCGAACATAGTAAGGTGAACTTAGAGGCATGCTTCTTTGCCTAGGCATTACAGTGAGTGTGTAGTTTGGTGAGTTTTTGGCAGTTTTCCTCAGTAGATTTGCTATGTACTAGGATATTGATGTCGTCAATATAACTTGTAAATGTTGCATTTATAGTTAGATCATTGCAATTATTTAAGAGATCAGCATTATAGAATAGATAAAGTATAGGGGAGAGAGGAGATCCTTGCAGGATACTTGTATTGATTTCAAAGGAGTTAATGTTAGTGTCACTGAAGCATAGGGTAATAGACCAGGCCTGTAAGAAACTTTCTATCCAGTTAATGGTTTTTGAGTCTATTTTGCATTTTCAGAGATAATGTAGAAATCTTGCATATGATATATTGTTGAATATCCCTGATACATCTAGCAGGAGTAAGCTTGTGACCCACTGGTATGAGAAGTTTCAGGTATTAAAAATCTTCTTTGCCTTGAAGTGTATAGCATGTTCCATGCTTGTTACTTTATGGCCTCCTAAGTATGTACGTGGGAGCAGATTATAGGTCTTTGCAGCATAGCTGATGCATTTTGCAATCACTGACTTTAAGGCTTTCCCCATAGTGTTGAGTAGTGTAATTGGTCTGTATGACTTAGCTTAGGTATAATCATTCTTTTCAGGCTTGCGTAGCATTACTGTTTTGGTCTCTCAAAAGTGCTTTGGACAGTATTACTGGTTAAAGTTGTGTTGAATAGCATATGTAAGTAGGGAAGTATTGGAGTTATTGGGGTAGTGAACCCACTTAATATAGTGGCAAGTTCACATAACCAGAATTGCCATATGCAGTATATAGAGGCTATTGATGGCCATAGTCCAGAATATGAATAAAAAAAGTGTCTTCTAGTGATTCTTTTTATAACAGGTTATGAGCCCAGCTAGCTACTAAGTTACTCTACTACATTATACCTTAGTTCTCTACCCCTGAATGCTACTACTACCTAGTTTCAATATGGCTATGAACTTCAATACCTCTGAGACATACAGAAGCAAGTATAGTGATGCTCTAAAGCTCAACACTATCAACTATCATACATAGAGTACTGCTCTTATGTATATTTTAAGGGCTGCACAAGTATGGCGAATTGTTATAGATGAGGAGCAACTTCCTACAGTTCCCAGAAATACTGCAGCTGCTACCTAGAAATGCTATGAAGAGAAGAGAGATAAGTTTAATACTTGCTATAATGTTGCAGCTACCATAATTTACCAATCATGCACTTTAACTATTTAACCTTATATTGCTGGTTTTAGCAATTCAGCAACCATGTGGTAGACCTTAAAGGATAGAATGGACCAAACTTCCAATGAGAATGGTTTTGTCTTGTTAAGGGAGTGTCTGCACAAGGAGAAATTTGATGGAGAAGGGTCTATATCAACTTTTATATCAAAGATTCTCATCTACAAAGACCAGCTTACCCATATAACATAGTCTCTATCAGACAGCAAAGTGGTTTCTCACCTTATCACAAACCTGTCAAGGTCCTGGCAATTTATCAAAACCATTATATTCAATCAACCAGCAACTGTCAGAATATTAAGCTATGTTATTAATACCTTTATCAACTATGAGAATGAACTATAAGAGGAGGAGACTGAAATATCAACTAGCAATGCTCTCTTCGCTAGGAAGAATGCTAAATATAACCCCAAGGGACAAGAGCATAGTTAGAGATGGAGTGAGAGTGGAGGTAATAAGAATAAGAGCTATACAAAATGGAATAAAAGGTGGTAAGTTCATAAGTCTTATTAGAGACAAAACTAATTACAGTGCTGGTACTGTCTTAAACCAGGGCATAAGGAGAATGCCTGCTGAACTGAGAAACTAGCTAAGGAGGCTAAAGGAAAGAGACAGCCACTTAGTGGCCTTGAAGACAATGTGGTTCAAACTTTTATAGCTTATACTACAATTGCTAAGGACACTACAGCTTCACCAAATAATTGATACATTGACTCTGGTGCTACAGATTATCTCTGCCTATCCAGGAAGATATTTTCAACCCTCAGATACCTCCTGACACCAATACCAGTTCATATGAGTAATAACACAACTATCTTTGCCACTGGAAAGAGGACAATCATTCTGAGCAACAGATCTCATGTCCTGAGGCTTATCAATATTCTATATATTCCTGATATATGCTACAATCATCTCTTAGTAAGCAAACTTAATAGTAGTTACTATAACATTTTATTCTTTCAGGAAAAAACTACAGTACTTGATCAAAAAGGAGGAGAACTAGTAGTGGTTCGCCTGGTAAATAGTCTATACCAAATCTACTAGTCTCAGGCTATATTGAACCTAGCTACTACCAGATCAGGATCTTTACTAGCAAGGTTAAAAGCCTTACCCTTAGATCTATGGTATTAACGTCTTGGATATCTATATCACTCTGCAGTTAAGCAACTGTTTACATTGGCAGATGGTATTAAAATTGCTCAGAAATTGAGGCAGTCCTTCTGCAGACTATATTTAGAAGGCAAATAACATAGAATATATAACAAATAACTTTCTATGAGAGCAAAAAAACACCTAGAGCTTATTCACTCAGACTTCTATAGTTTCTTTTCAATCCTCTCAATCAGCAATAGCAAGTATATGATTCTATACATATATGACTATACTAGAATAACGTGGGCATACTTTTTGAGAACTAAATCATCAATAGAGGTTACTAGAGTCTTCAGGAAATTCAGGGCTTTAGTAGAAACAGCAGCTGGACTCAGAATTCGAAGATTCAGGAGTGATAATGGAAAAGAAGAATATGACAACAAGAAGTTTAAGAGAATTCTCTCTAGTGCTAGAATCTTCTTTGAGCTCTCTGCTCCTTATACCTAAAACCAGAATGGAGTCAGTGAACACAAAATCAGGACTGTCATAGAGAAGACAAAATATATGCTTTATGATGCTGATTTAGGAATTAGGTTATGGGCAGAGGCAGCAAATACTGCTGTCTACCTCTTCAACAGAAGCCTAACTAGGGTACTAGAAAGTCAAACTCCTTATAAGGCATGGTATGGCTTGAGGCCTAGCTTACACCACCTTCGAAAATTTAACTGTAATGCTTATATATATGTCTTTCCTGAAAGGAAAAAGAAGCTACAAGTAAAGACAAGATGCTGTATCATGCTTGGCTACATTTTCAACACTACCAAGCTGTGGAGAGTTTAGAACCCTATTCAAAGAAGCATTGTACATGCTGCCAGTGTTGTTTTTGACAAGGAGAATATCTCAGAGGCAAAAACATTGTTAAAACAAGTAATAGAAGGCCCAGATACCTTGTTAGAAATAGCAGAAGAAGGTCATAATCTTGATATTGAACTAGATGAGAATACTGTCATAAACTTAATAGTTATGAAGTTTTCAAGACATAGTTATACTATACTTGTAAGCAGGACTTCAATGCCTGTACACAGTGCTACCATATCCGTACACAGGGCTGCTACGTCTGTACATAGTGAGAGTGTAGATGCAGAGATACAGTTTACAAGAGGGGAGCCTGTGAACTTAAATGTCGTGGCACCTCTACAGAAGTCAGCTAGCATACTAAGAAGATCTGCTAGGCAGCGTTTACCCTCTAAATGGCACTTTATGTTCATGGTTCAGGTGCAAAATGACTCTGAAGAACCTACTAGCTATAGAGATGCAGTAGAAGGTACTAAGAGTATTCAATGGCAGAAGGCTATTGATGAGGAGTATGCTTCCTTACAGAAAAACTCTACTTGAAGTCTTGGGAGATTACCATCAAATAAAAAGGCTATTGCATGCAAGTGGGTTTTCAAAAAGAAGATTAATGCTGACAACTCTATCAGGTACAAAGGAAGACTTGTTATAAAGGAATATGAGCGAAGAGAATGTATTGATTACAATGAAACCTTTGCCCCTATTGCTATGTTCAAGACAATTGGTATTCTTTTGGCAATTGTAGCCTAAGAGGTGGCTTGCTTCTGGGCAGTCAAATTCCGGTGTCACATTCAAAAAGTCAAGAGTGTCGAATTTGACTGCCCAGGAGATTTTCTTAACTCCACATATAGTTGAATTCAAACTTGTAGAAATTAGCTCTGTAGCAACCAAAGCATATAATTTTAAAGTAGATGGTTAAAATGGAGTAAGAACAACGTAGACAAGTCAATTTAGAGAGGGAATTTGTTATATAACATATCTAAGTTATGCAAGCTCTTGTCTTTTAGCAATTTCAGCTGCTACTTGCCTTCTTATATGCCTCTGAGACTTTGCAACTTCCTGAGCTACCTTAGCTCTTCTCTGTACTTTGGACCTCATCTGGATGACTCCTTCCTGCTGCTCTGCAACCTCACTGCCTGTAAGGGCTCGCTTCCTAATGCTTCCCTTTTTCTTCTTCATATGAAGCTCTTTATTAGTAGGGATAGGGGCTGGCATTTCTGCTGGTATCTGATGCTTTACTTGTATCAAGGCTTCTACTTTAGCCATAACCTGATTATTATTGTTAACCACCTTCCTAGTCATTCATTCTATGTTCTCAGGAAGCAGTCCTGATTGTCTGGAAAGGAGATTATGAATAGAGTCCATAATGATATTTTTACCCCTATTTCTGTAAGTGCTTCCCCACTCTCTTTCTGGCTCAATAGCAGTATCATAGTACCCCATAGACTATTCTCCAGCAAGTACAGGCTGTCCAGATAGCCACCAATGAGGATGAAGAAGTGATAATGGCAAGGGAAAGCCCTCTAACAGCGCTCTGATCATCTAGTACTTACAGGGAAGTCCATATTGACTAGGTAAGGTACAATTCCAGGTGCAACTACCAGTCCAGATGAAACTAGGCTTTGGAAGCACTGTGGCAGCCCATTCTGGTGATAGAAGGTCAATAGCATAAGTAGTAACCCTTCTAGATAGTGTTGTAAAAGCATTTTTATCTATTATCCTTGGAGTAAGTACTCTACTAATCATTTCCTCTGATATCAAATCGCCTGGCAAGGCGCTGGCAAGGCGCTGGCAAGCCTGTTGCAAAGAAATCTGGCAAGTGAGAGTCTGCTTGAGTACAGGGTGCATGCTTTCAGCTCATTGAGTTGAGTAAACCCTTAAGTTTAGATAGCTTGAGTTGTAAGCTCTGCAAGTGAGTCTCTTTTTAACTATCCAATTCCTCATCATGTAGTCAACTTCAGGGGTCCTCAAAGCAGCCAGTAAGATAGTTCTGTTGAGTTCCAGCATTTCCAGAGTACCAGCTTGCAAGTAGTCCCAAATTAGAGGTAAGATTTTAACTCTCTCATCTTTACTGTATCCCTTCTCTGTGAGGTGCCCCTTAACATTATTAAATGCATGCCATTCACAAAACTAAAGAGTACAGATAGGGAGACTGTCAGGAAGTGAAGCAATAAGGCCTTTCCCCTGATCTGCAATAATGATTCTAGGGGGAAAGTACTTGTCCCAAACTAAATCTATAAAAGACAAAAAGATAAAGTTCATAGACTGTCTGTTTTCACTGGGAACGAAGTTGAAAGCAACTGGAAAAGTCTTGCCAATGTTGATGATACCAATCATCATGGAAAGGGGTAGATTTAGTATATTAGTGTTGAAAGTAAAATCAATTTCCATCATAAAAGAGCTGCAGAATCACTGTGTCAAGTCTATTTGAGCATCAGATATAAAGAGGAGTTGCTCAAGACACTTTCTAATAAGTTGTCCAGTAGTTGGATCAATTTCCTGGCTGTATCTAGACTTGACATGGAATTGCTCCTAGTTTAGATAGGTAAGAAGACTAGTAAGATCTTCATCATGCTGAGGTCCTCTAGGCATTCTGTTGAGCCGATAGTATGTCTTGCTCTTAATATGGAGGTCTTGATGGTCCAGAACTCAACTGGTAACAGAATAGGGAAGGTGTGCAGCTCTAAGTACTTGAGCTTGTTGAACTGCTACTGCATGCTCTGGCTGTCTTTGAGTATATGTATGGTAGGTGAGAAGATTGGGCAGCATTTCATGATTATTCTCATAGCTAGAATTTGTAATTCCAAGAAACCAAGCCTTCTGGGGAGCTCCTAAATCAAATAGTAAGTATATATTTAAGTGAAAATTGACAGTCATACTTACCTCTTATCACACTTCTCCATGATACATACATCTGCCAGGGACATGCTTTGCCTCGCACATTGGTGTTCTCCTTTTGTCTGTTACTTCCCTCACTTTTATGATTATCCAATTTTCGATAATTCCTGGTCTCCTTGCCATGGTGGATACAGGCAAACCTTTGGTAGATATCTGCCTTGTTGTGACTGGATTTGACAATACAGAAGCCCTTGCTGAAGGAATAATTTTGTAGGCGAGTATAGGCTTGGCCAGGGTTGAGTACTTCGCCCACCTGAGGTGGTAAGAGATGATGAGGGGGTATAGATTCGATTGCCCTGCGAATAGGGGTAACCATATG